>CEMG01176671.1:0-10496 GCA_001179705.1 Baeospora myosura
TGTGAGGACTATATTGTATATCTTTTCTTTCTTTCTTTCTCTTCCTTCCCCGACTCTCGAATACACCGGACGTTACTCTAAATAGCGCCGGAGATATATCTCGCTTACTCTCTATGCTTACCCCTCTTGTATTACTCCGGGGCGTACACACGAGGCCTTCGGATCATCATCACATCAGTACTTACTCGTCTCTCTGATGTACGGTAGCTCGTATATAGCTTCATCGTACAGTATCAGAATTTATCCTTTTTACACTCATCAAACCTACGAAACTCTGAAGCAGGAGTTCTTGGTTTGACTCAGTGTGAACTGGTATCTTGAAAGCTCTATCGAATCCCATACGAGATCAATCCTTGACGGAGTGTCGGATAGGATTACGGCTAGTCACGCCTGAGGAGTGTCTCTTGCGTAACTAACCGTTGACCGTAGCTTCAAGTTCACCTCTCGCCAGGGTCTTCACACCAATTCCTTCGACTCGCTAGACTCTCTGCTAGTGTTCCTACCGAGTGAGGTCAACCGAGCCTCACAAAGGTGGACACTGTGGGAACCACTAGCAACCTGGCCAGTCGATTTCTTCAGTTAGGCCTCTCGAAAGATTTAGATAACTCTCGAGCGGCACACTCTTCCTCTAATCTCCTTCATCGGGAGAATATTTCTATTCCAATTCCATCGACCAAATCCCAAGGGAAACAACGTTCAGTGGAACAGGAACATAACTCTCCCGGACATCAAGCCGAGCTAGCTAGCGCCATTCGTTCAGGACGCTCGTTCAGGTCGAAAATATCGCTTACTCCCAAAACCACTAGTCTTCTTGACACTTCAATCGCATCCCCCGACTTCCACAAACCTGCCATTCCTAATCCGATATTCGACTCAGTACCTATAGGAGCCAAAACGTTACAACCTCAAGAATCTCCTATGAGCCAAACCACTCCTGCGAGTTCCTCTCAAGTGAGAACGGGACCGAACGCCCCTACCTCTCAACCAACTCAAGCGGGATCTGCAGGCCCTGTTCACTCGAACGAGAACGCCGTGAAACGTATCTACAGCGACTACAGTCGTGGAAATGACGTCGAACTATCTTGCCAACACCAATTGCTGCAATACGTCAATAAACATCAAATCGATTTCGACGAGATCATGGATCAAGGCGTCTCCAAGAACGTCACGGTTCGAACGAGGTTTTCGTTGAAGGGAGCGGTTTATAGGTTGATGAAGGCTACGGTGGAAGCGATGCAGGTTTTTCTGGAAAGAATGGTAACGTTGATCCCTAATCGCCTCTCCTGCTTCAAAATTGATCCAGCAGGAGCGTTGATGAAAACGTTGAATGGTAGCACCGACTTAGGGCAGATGAATGCGGCTTGGACGGCTCTGAGAACTAGGTTCGAATTGGCAGCCCATAATTTGGACAAGTACGCCGAGGAGGCTTTGGAACGAGACATCCCAGACTCCCCGGTATCAACTCAACCTGAGTTAATCGACTCTTTAACGAAACTTGCAACGGGCGACGAACAACTCCGATACCTCTACGAGCACGTTCCTCATCATCATAATACGCTAGCGGAAAGCGCACGACGCAAAGTCAAGTTCTTCGTCAACTGGGACGCTTTAATCGATCCACCAGCCGTACTACAGGACTACTTCCCGCGACGAGCACCTATGGATCATCCTATTACGCAGTACTACAATAGCGACGGCAATCTCTATGGCCTGGATACCGAGACGGGCGAGGATTTCCAATACGAAGAAGAGTTTTCAGTTAGGCCGCAAGTCGACGAGGTGCAAGCCGACGAGGGAAACCCTTCGACTCCTCCTCGTTCGAACACGTACACTCCCGAGGAGACCCCTCTTGGATTCAATACTCCTTATCGCACGTTCGGCGAATTCGGTAACCTCAATTCGGCTACTCCAGCTCCCCAACAGCCAGCTGCTAATGCCGAACCATTCTTATTCGGACTAGGCACTCCTGCCCCTTCCAGCTCTACTAGACCACCTCCTATTCCTTCGTCCTTCCCTGACAGGGAGGAACCACCTCATATGCATCGATACACGTCCACCGTTACCGGCTCTTCCACGGGCGTTCGCTTTGCCGAAAACACCAAAAATCCATCTTCATCGCTTCCGACGGATCCATCGACGACTAATAACCAGCCTCCATCCAATTCATCGGGTTGGGGAAGTGGTTATGGTGGAGGAGGAGGCGGATATGGCGGGTCAGGCGGAGGCGGAGGCGGCTATGGAGGAGGCGGAGGAGGGGGAGGAAACGGTCCTCCTCCAAGAGGATACATGTACGATAGAGGACGGGGTGGATTGCCACCACGAGGTAGAGGATCCCTTAGAGGCCGAGGTCGACCTTCCTTCAGAGGAGGAGGTGGCGACGGAGGAGGAGGATTCGACGGCGGTGGAGGGGACTATGACCCTGACGATCCTGATCCCGCTGCATCAAGGCCGCCGTATGGAAATCGAGTTCCTACGATCAAAGCTGAAGTGAAAGTAGAGCAGCTGCCGAAATGGGACGGAAATTATGACACTGCTATTGAGTATTTCTATGAAATTCAGCAATACGCCGAATTGAAAGGAGACATACCACAAGCTTTGGGATATTGGTTGTGGTCCGTCTTAATTAAAGGCTCAGCAATTCAATCATGGTTTGCCACTCAATCACGCCCTCTGCAAAATTGGATGCACTCTCATTGCGACAACTACATGAGGGGAATAAGGGACCTGTACCTTGGAAGGAAGTGGCTGCTGTACATGAATGAGAAGTACGAAAACCAGGAATTCCGTCAACCAGGTCACAGAAATGAGAAACCCACCGAATTTATATCTCGTCGAGTCATGCATACACGCATGCTGGTCAACGTACCGGAAGGCGGCGAACTGGAAGTTCACTACGTCATGCGTAAAGCACCTATCTCCTGGGGTCCTATCATCACCTTGGACAGCATAAAAGACACAGCGACTCTCTACCTCAAAGTGACTGAACACGAGAGTTCTCTGACGGGCGCCCCAAAGTCGAATTCAGCTGAGATCATTACTTCGGAGAATTTACAAGCAGCTTTGAGGCAAGCGGGATATTCGCCCGCTACTAGTTCCAGGCAGCCGTGTTTCAAAAGGCAAGCAAACTCTACGGAGACGCACGATTCTGAGGAGTCGTCTTCACTGGAAGAGAGGAAGGGAGATTCGAGCGGATTTTCAACGGACCTTCCCCCTTTACACGAAGAAAGCGAACATATCCTAGGCGAGGCATTCGTAGTGATTCAGAAAAGGCAACGTCCGCCACCTAAAGATGGTTACAAGTACCCGAAAAATGATCATGTAGTCACAAAGATGCGCAAACCTCCTCCGTCCCCTTGTAAGGTATGCGGAAGCGCGAAACACTGGGACCGCGAGTGTCCGGACTGGGACGCCTATAATGAAGGAACGCGTAGATCAGCCAATTTCGTATCTTTAGGGGATGATGAGGACGACAAGGCTTACAGGACAGCTTATTCTATACTGCTCAGGGATCGCTTGGAGCAGGGTTTTGATACCGCAGTGTCGACTGAAACTGAACCCCTGTCAAAATTGAATAGGGGTTCGATTCAAGCGATGCGTAAGACGGGTGAAGAAGCTCTGAACGAGCGACCATCAGATTACCAGGAAAATACCAGCATCGGCAACTTCGAAAAGGACACCCGCACTAAGTTACGACCTCGCTCTCGGCCTCAAGTGATTGTTGAGGACGTAGAAGACGAGGAACAAATCGCCCATCGGCTTAAGCCCAAAGCCGAGACGCATCTGTTAGAGCTGATTTCAGAATCAGATGAACCATCTCTGGTGGAGAAAACAGCATTTAACGTTTTTACGAAGGACGTACCAGAAGAGGGAATACCTTCTTCCATCACGACCGACGAAAAGGAGGAGGATGTCGACCCAGAGGAGTTACGAAATGAACTACCCCCTCCTCCAGCTAAGGACATATCCTCCGTTAGGCTGGCAAGAAGACGACGAGCGCCCGTTGGAGAATCAGCAGTGGGTGTATCCGTCTTAAGCATGAAAGGACATGCTGGAAGCGTACTCAACGAAGAAGTGGATCTGCGCTGCGACTCGTGCGCAGATATTACCCTAATCTCGGAAGAATTTTATGAATCGCTAAAGTATAAACCGGCGTTGCGACAAGGCATGCGCATGAAGTTATGGCAGCTCACAGACAAGAATCAGGAGTTGAAAGGCTTCATTATCATACCCATCTTCGTGGAAGATACCAACGGCGTGGTAGTGGAAACGGAGGCCGAGGCGTACGTAGTACCGGGTATGACCGTCCCGATACTGCTAGGCGAGGATTATCAACTGAACTACGAGATCACGGTGTCGCGAAACATAGAAGAAGGAACAAAGATCACTTACGGTGATACTTCTCATTCTATCAAAGCACAAGGGGTAAGTCGTACGGACGATTTCCAGAGGTTGAGGAGAAGCACCTTCCTGGTCGGTCACTTCATTAAGGCCAAATCTCACCGACGCAACCAAGCGAAACGCAGGCAACGTAAGCGGGTGTTAGGGCAAGAAGCTCGCAACGTCAGAGCCGCGGAGGATTATCGTATTCGCGCGCACGAATGCAAACCGATTCGAGTGGTTGGGTACTTTCAAGACGACCGAGAATGGTTGGTAGAGAAGAATCTGTTGGCTGATGCGAATGATTCTTTCTTTACGGTTCCCAACGTTCTAATTTCGTCGTCTAAACCGTGGATACCTATAGCCAACCCTTCAAATCAGCCACGGTACATTCGGAAAGGCGAAATCATTGGTACACTTACAGATCCTGGGGAATTCTTCGATAAACCCCGTAACACGGCTCACAGGGAGGAAATGGAAAAGGCCGCAGCTATCTTTGAGAAGTTGATAGATATCAACATGCAGACTGATCCTGTTTCTGCCAGTAACGATGCTTCATCTTCGGAGAACGTAGCACCTCCTTCTACCTCGCCCGATGTCGTAGAAGTCGAGGAAGATGAGCAAGGACCGAAGACGGGGATGTTTCCAGACAGTGACTCGTATCCTTCGGACCAGTTGGAATCCTTAATTGACGTGGGGTCCTTGCCGGAAGAATTGAAGGAAAAAGCGTGGGGAATGTTACGAAACCGCGTCAAAGCGTTTGGTTTTGATGGACGGTTGGGCAACCATCCTACGCAAGTGGCCATTCGAACGGTGGAGGGTCAATCCCCAATAGCTGTGCCCATGTATGGCAGCTCGCCTGCGAAGAGGGAGATCATCGACAAACAAATAGATCAATGGTTTGCACAGGATGTCATTGAGCCGTCCAAGAGTCCTTGGAGCGCTCCTGTAGTCATCGCATATCGTAACGGCAAGCCACGGTTTTGCGTGGATTATCGCAAGCTGAACGCTGTTACTATTCCCGACGAATTTCCCATTCCGCGTCAGTCAGAGATACTGTCATCCCTTTCAGGAGCGCAGGTGCTGTCGTGTCTCGATGCTCTCTCTGGATTCACACAATTAAATATAAAACCGGAGGACATTGAGAAAACGGCTTTCAGGACGCACCGGGGGCTGTATCAGTTTAAGCGCCTTCCTTTCGGTTTGAGGAATGGTCCTTCCGTTTTCCAGAGAGTAATGCAAGGCATACTGGCCCCTTACCTCTGGCTATTCTGTTTGGTTTACATTGATGACATCGTCGTGTATTCAAAATCGTACGAGGATCATATTGAACACCTGGACAAAGTGTTAGAGGCGATCGAAAAGGCTGGCATAACATTATCACCGAGTAAACGTCACCTTTTCTACCCCTCGATATTACTGCTAGGGCATAAGGTCTCCCGACTAGGGCTATCTATGCACAGGGAAAAAGTGTCAGCTATAATGGACCTCGAACGACCAAATAAACTCGCCCAGCTTCAGACATTCCTAGGAATGACGGTGTACTTCTCAGCCTTCATTCCTTTCTACTCCGATATCTGTGCTCCCTTATTCCTACTACTGCGTAAAGGCGCCAGATGGAAGTGGGGGCCAGAAGAAGAACGAGCATTCGAAACCGTGAAAGAGACGTTGAAGTCGGCACCCGTGCTGGGTCACCCCATCGAAGGCCTCCCGTATCGACTGTACACAGACGCGTCTACCGAAGCGTTAGGCTGTTCGCTGCAACAAATTCAGCCTATCAAAGTTAAAGACTTGAAGGGCACGAAAACCTACACTCGCTTGCGAAAAGCCTTCGACGCCGGTCTACCTCCACCGAAACTGTCAACGACCTTCAGTTCGAAAATCCAAGACAGTCCTCCGGCTGGGTCCTGGGGCGAATCCTTCGACGAGACCACCGTTCATATAGAGCGTGTCATAGGATACTACTCTCGAACGTTTAAAGCGGCGGAGAAGAATTACTCCACCACCGAGCGTGAAGCTCTAGGCGCTAAAGAAGGTCTTATTAAGTTCCAACCCTTCATCGAAGGGGAGAAAATACTTCTCATTACAGACCACTCTGCCCTTCAATGGGCGCGCACTTACGAGAATTCTAACCGACGGCTAGCCGCTTGGGGTGCCGTTTTCTCCGCATACGCGCCGCACTTGGAAATTATCCATCGACCAGGCCGAGTCCATTCGAATGTCGACCCACTATCGCGCCTGCCTCGATCTCCTCCTCCACATGATTCGCCTGCACCGGACTGGTCCGAAGCGACGTTGTTTACTGACACCACGTTGGCGGAAGCGCAGGAGAAGGCGTACCACAATGAACCAGCGAAGAGAGCGACTTTTGCCGCCTGGGACATCGCGGATTGCTTCGAAGACCGGAAGTCTGTCTGGGTTGCAACACGCGCACAGAGCAAAGCCGCGCAGCAGCCCGTCGCTGGGGGGGGAATGGATGGACCTGATAAAGAGAACATCTCTTCTCCTCGTCTGGAATCCGAGCTGCAAAAGGAATCAGACATACAGGTGCACCCTGGGGGGGAGAATGCATCGAGAACAGCGACGGACCAAGAGAATGGGGGGGAGAATATTACAAACGATTCGAACTTAGTGGACGCTATCCCAATCGCAAACGAATATTGGGATATGATGAATCCTCCTCCGAGCCTCTTCGTATCGATGAACCCAGATCTGAAAGAAAGATTCGTTCAGGGATACAAAGAGGATCCGATTTTAAACAAGACATACGAAAAAACAGTGTCGAGCGAGACAAATTGGATGCCAGGAAGACGATTTTACGTGGATGAAGATAATCTTTTGTTTTTCCAAGACGCCGACTTTCGCTCGCGACTATGCGTACCTGCAAAGCTTAGGAATGAATTCCTCAAGGAAGTTCACGAAAGCCCTTGGGAAGGAAGCCACGCTGGCCCAGATAAAATGTGGGACAAGTTAGGAGAGAAGTTCTATTGGAAGAGAATGAGGGCAGATATCAATAGGTTCTGCAACTCATGCGACACGTGCCAGAAAGTAAAACCCACCAATTTCAACAAATTCGGATTCCTACTTCCAAACCCAATTCCCGAAAAACCGTACGAGTCCGTATCCATGGATTTTATAGTGGACCTGCCGTGGTCGGAAGAGCACAACGCGATTCTAGTAGTGGTCGACCGGTTGACAAAACACGCTTCCTTTATCCCGACGAATACAGGAGTGGACGCCGAGGATACGGCTCGTTTGTTCGCAAAGCACATAGTTGCAAAATATGGTTTGCCGAATAACATTGTCTGCGATAGAGACCCGAGATGGATGTCAAACTTCTGGAAGGAACTCACTAAAGTAATGGCAACGCGAATGATGGTTTCATCAGCTAGACACCCTCAGCACGACGGACAAACCGAAATCCTCAACAAACACATAGGAACGATGCTCCGTTCTTACGTGGGTCACGACGGCGAAGATTGGACAGAGTGGCTCCATGTGTTGGAATTTGCGTACAATAAACAGGTGCACTCTTCAACTGGCTACTCTCCGTTCTTGCTCCTATACGGATTCGATCCACGATCCCCCTCGGACTACCTACGAAAACTGGACAAGTCAGACCTTCCGAAAATGTACCCTGAAACCAAAACATACCTACACAGTCTGGACAACCATCGTCAGAACGCTCGGACAGCTATCGCGAGGGCTCAGGAAGAACAAGCGGCACAATATAACAAAGGAAGGCGGCCGGTGCCAAAGTTCGAAGTGGGGTCCCGAGCATTAGTAAACCCGCATACGCTTGAATGGGTCGAATCTAAAGGGGGAAAAAAGAAACTGGTTCAAAGGTGGATCGGACCTTTTGAAGTCATCCAACAAATCAATCCGAACACTTACCGATTACGCATGGGAGACAACTATCCTGGTTTCCCTGTATTCAACATTTCTCACCTGAAGAAGTACTGAGAGTCAGACGCGGACCTGGGAGAAAGGGTCAAGTTCGATGATCTGGATGTCCGGAAGGCCGCCACTCCGGAATACGACGTCGAAAAACTCGTAGGGCATCGAAGACGCCGAGGCAAGCTCGAGTACCTGGTTAGATGGGAAGGTTACGGACCGCAATACGACACGTGGCAGAACATCCCTGATCTCAAGAATGCTCCCGATGTTCTAGCCAAGTATAAGCGAGCCCACCGGCTTTGATCACCGATATCATTTCTCACGCCGCATCTCGGATCTTTCAGGCAAAGCTGCTCTTCGCAAAACTTTACATACCCCGAGGGAGGCCTGGCGCGATAATCCCTTTTGTCATTTCTTTTGTTTCTGAATTCGTTCTTCGCGTGGGCAGCTCAGGTGATCAGATGAGTAGCATCATGCTTTTAATCCGAACTTTCTCCCTTCTTTTCAGATAAGAATAGTCGACAGGCTCGACTTTTAGAATTCCCCCCACATCCTCTCTGCCTGTTTGGGTTACGCGGAGTGTCGCTTGCTCAACTAAGTAGAGTCCAGTATCGACGAGCGGATTGTCCTCGTAGGCACTGTGAACATGGATCGCTTGCTAAAGGGACCCGACGGCTCGGTCTGCCGAGTCACCATCGGTCGAGACGCTCGAGGAGAGCAATGGGTCGGTATCAATGGCGACGCGGAGCAGCTTCCTCCCAATATCTTCGAGTTCGTCGACTCCTCCTCGCATCGCTCTTCCACCAACGTCAACGAGTTTGGTATACTGCTCGACTTGGAATGGGCCGAGCAACCCGACACCCACCGAGTAGGACACCACTTCAGCAATTACATGCCCGTGGATGGAAAGAGCTACTTGGCGAAGAAGTGGCACAGTGACATGGAGGGGAGCATCAGTTGCATACAAGACGGAGACGGCTGGAGATTAGATCCGTCTACGTTGTTGAAATTTGAAGAGAGTCAGACGGAAATCTATTCAGTTTGCAACGCCATCTCCAACTTGCCTGAACATCATCGATCGGGTTCTTTCCCCGTTCCCTTCGCTTTCAACCGCCTCGCCGAGACTTTCAAAGACACAGACGAAATATATCGTCTAGTTAACGTCGCGCGACGCTGCGTTAGGGAGCAAATAGGTTTCATTCGTTGGTGGATCTCCATATACCCGAAATGGGAGAGCGCTCTTCCTCCCACTCGCGTCGAGATCATCAAAAACCTGCACTGTGAGTTGTATAGAAATCGTGGGGCAGTGTTTCGTCTAGCAAGAGACTTCCGCGACATGAACATTCCGGCCATGCTGAGGGACAAAGTCCCCTTCTTTTATGCTTGGGGACCGGAAGAAGCACGTCACCCTCGCCTGAAGATCCTCAACCCCGACCTGTACCTGGATTATTACGTCGAAAGCTACGATACAGGCAGCGACGAACTCTTTGCTCGCGACATTCCATCCCTTTTCGAACGACTCGACCCTGAAGTCATGTTCGACGAGTACCTGCAACCGAAGGATGCCATCTACTTCCCTCCAACTGACACGCTGACAACGCTACCCGACGGCACCACTCCGTGGGTAATCGACTTTGAGGCTTGGAAATGCCGATTGGTCGACGTGAAACTCTTGCGGGAATACGAGAAGATATTCTTCTTCAAGTACGAGGAAACGCGTGTTAGGGAGACAATCACGAGGAAGGCTATATTCTGGAGATGGCGGAAGAAGGACGCTTATCATGAGCCAGACGCTTACCACTTAGGAAGGTTGATGGAAAGCGAGATCTTCCTTCGTAAAGCTTACGCGGCAACTCACGCTCCCAAGCCTGGACAAGAGTTTGACTTGGAAACAGGTCTACAGATCCGACCAGCATTTCATCCCTCCAACGCTCTGGAATCGTGGGCTAACTGGCAAGTTAAGATAGCTGCGGGGAACGCCGCAGCGTTAGCGTCTCGTATATCACAGCCCGCAGCGGTAACCATCAACAGTCCTGGACCTCCGCACGTTGGGGAAACCTCGGCAAACACCCGCGACTCCGAGAACGCTGAATCTAGCGTTAGCGCTAGCTCAAATGAAATCGTGCCCATGGAAGTCGATTCGGGTCACGTCGCAGCCGGGAAGCAACGCCTCTATCCCGCTTTACCCTTATCACCCAATGCTGTAGGCACATTGCAATGTA
>CEMG01176695.1:4866-26999 GCA_001179705.1 Baeospora myosura
ATAACAGAAAGAAAACTCACAATCTTGCAACCAAGCGCAATGAGCTGGGGGCGTTATCAGTAAAGACGCGACGGAACGATGGGGAGCTAGGTACCTTGGTTTCCTAGCTGCGTTCCGTCTGGTCTGGTGAATGTGTAGTCAACGTTGCCCTGGAATTCATCATCGCCTCCAGCTCCTGTTGGGTGATGGTCAGAACTCGTGGCTGCAGACCGAAAAGATGTAAACTCAACTGGCAAGGTTGGTCGTATAAGTGTTCATTCCGTAGAAATCCGAGGAGCCTTTGACTACTTTGAGCTCGTCGGGGGTGAATACTGGGAGGCGATCCCCGAGGACCTCTCTCATGTATGGCGGATAGTGGCCGAGGTAAATTGGGTCCTGTTCGCCAAAGACGCAGTGAGCCTCAGAACGACCAAAAGGTGCCTTGGGAACGTACAGCATACCATCCTATCAGTAGAAAGGGTATCATGAGCGATAAGAAACTTCTTGATGCCGTATAGACTCACCAATCGCAAAGTCAAGGGCGTGTTGGGCGGCATCAATGTCTGTATAAGAGGCCGGTTGAGTGGAATGCCCTGGTCATGAGGTCAAGGCACCAACTTTCTTGATTGTCATCATAGGGCATCTGCCAGTCTCCATTGAGCGTGATACCGATTTGTCCGCCTTGTGTGGCCTTGAATTTTTCGCGATACAGCTTGACAGCGTACGCGTGCGACAAGATGACATTGTGCCCAACACTACGACATTGGAGCAAGTCAGCAACGTTCAAATAATGAGATGAAGGGCTGAGACTGACATCCAGGGTTCCGTTGACGAGTCGCCCTCAGGTGACCTCTCGCGGTCGCTGGATCTTCCGGGAGCAAATACTCCACGGCCGTACCCCAAGATCGAGATACACCATGGCTCGTTCATGGTGAGCCTTTAATTGCAGAGTCAGCGGACGGGTTTGTGTCGCGAGAAGAGAAGCGTACCAGTGTTTAACGCGATCACCAAAGGACTCGAAACAAATCTAGAAGGCGTGAGTTTGCGATGGATAATAACGGAAGCAAATCACGCACTCGTGCATAGTTGGTATAGTCCTTGGTGATCTCGTCTTTGTTGAGCCATCCACCGTATCTATCGTGGAGACCTTGAGGAAGATCCCAGTGATACAAAGTCTAGAACGACGCGTGAGATCCGGGTCAGGAAACTTGGATGTGTGAACGACGTACGATAAAGGGAGTGATGCCCTTCTCAAGGAGAGCGTCGATGAAATTCGAGTAGAACTTGATACCGGCTGGGTTGACAGGGTCGTTCCGACCGCCCAAGGGAATAATACGCGACCAGGAGATAGAGAAGCGGTATGACTTGACGCCATACTCCGCAAGCAGAGCTATGTCCTCCTTCCAGAGACGGTAAGAGTCGGTGGCGACTTCACCGTCGCGGCCGTCGAGCGTCTTCCCGGGAGTCTTCGCAAAATCATCCCAGAAGGATTTTCCGCGGCCGTCGACAGCGGTGGACCCCTCGATCTGGAAACTGGCTAGATTGCGATGGCAAAGTGTGAGAATGTGAGAGAACACGACTTTGAAGAGACCTACCAGTGGCAAAACCCCAGATGAAGTCCTTCGGTAAGAGGCGGAGGGTAGCCATTGGAGTAGCAGGCGTCTTAGAAAAGCATCTCTGCTCTTAAACCAAAGCCGGGGTGTCATATTCCCCAAGTCAAATCCGAGAAATGTCCGGGAGGAGATGAGGCCCTGAGGTCGAAGTCTTGGACGGAGCATTGTCGGCGCCTGCCTATCTCTGCAGAAACCATGTCAACCACGTCCTCCGCCGTTGGGATCGCCGTCCTAGGCGCAGGCATCTTTGCAACCGAAGGTGAGGATTACAATCCCTTCCCAGACCAGCCAGTGAACCCGACTATCCCCCAGCCTATATTCCAGCCCTTGCTGCTCTAGGGTCTGCCGCCCCGCTTCTCAGGGCCACCTACTCCAGGTCCATTAAAAGTGCCCAGGATCTATCAGCGGCTGCGACCGGTGCCCTCAAGCTGAGCGAGCCTCCCGCCGTGTACCACGATGGTGATCCTCAGGCAAACTTGGACGCCCTGCTCGCCAGATCCGACATCCATGCCGTGATCATCGCCCTGCCAATCACTCGCAATCCGGAGATCGTCTCAAAGTGTCTAGCAGCCGGCAAACATGTGTTGAGCGAGAAGCCTGTTGCCCCGGACGTCGAGCAGGGCCTCAAGCTCATCCAGCTCTATCGATCGCAGTATCAGTCCAAGGGGCTGGTGTGGAGGATAGCAGAGAATTTTGAGGCGGAACCCATCTATCGTGCCGCCCGTGCAGCGATCAGGGCGGGGAAAATCGGCAAAGTCGTCTTCTTCAAGGCCAACGTCGTCAACTACATCGACAAAACCTCAAAGTGGTACAACACTCCCTGGCGGACAGTCCCAGACGTAAGTTCCCTCTGCAAACTTTGCGTCGTCAATTGGTACTCAAATAAACTCTAGTATCAGGGTGGATTTCTAGTGAGTCTCGTAGCCCCGTCGCGTAGCTCCTTACAAGCCATGCTAAATTTTCTAATATCTGCATAGTTGGATGGCGGCGTTGTGAGTCAAAAACTATCTTCCGTCGTTATTCCAAGTCCTAAAACACGCGGCAGCACACCATTGCAGCTCTACGAACCATCCTCCCCGAGCCTTTGACCCATCTATCCAGTTTTGCGTCGTTGAACAAGGACTACCTGAAGCCACATGACACTATAAATGCCATCGCCAAATCCGAGCACTTCCATGGCATCGTCGAGCTAACTTTTGCCTCGCCCACTAAATCAACTCCCCTTTCGGACGCTATTGTGGTCACCGGGACTGAAGGGTGGCTCGCAATCAGCAAAGGCTCGGATGGGGTACAACGCATAACCATTAAATCCGTGGTGAAGCTAGAAGGCAAGCCAGACGAAGAAGCGGAGGAGATCATCGAGGAAAAGTCCCGAGGCATTGAGGCTGAATTTGAGAGCTTTTTCGGCGCAATTCAGGGCAAGAAAGACGTCGAGGCGCTCGGAGAGCCGGAGGGTGCTTTGCAGGATGTCGCTTTCATTCAAGCAGCATTGACTAGCCAAGGTAGCTTGGTGGATTTGGTGGAATTAACCCGCTCTGCGGCGCCGCCGGCGTATGCCAACTAGCATGTCCCAGAGAAGTAAATACACGTTGAAATTTGTGTAACATATGTAAACCTCGCTGTACAGACTTCGGAGAAACTTGTCTGATGTGATTGGTCCTTGCTATGATTTCTTGTCACGTTCGGGTGCACACCTGCTTGATCTGGTGAGCTGCAGAAGCGAAGCTTTCCGCAACGTCGCTGTGGGTCGAATCGAAGATCCGTAGAAACCAGGTAAAGAATCTCAGTACCGTAGCGAGAATCTTCCGAACTGTGGACATGTTTAAGGCTGATTGAAGCGCTACTTGAACTTCGCGTCCGTTTGACGGTTGACTTGCCAGCTCGAGCTGCTGCGGGTGGATAGTAAGAATAGCTCTGTATCATCGCTATATTCTGAAGACGAATTATACTCTCGCACAGCGTCTTCCCAAGTCTTCTTTCTCTCCTTCTATCTGCCTCACTGCCAAAAATCGCGTCGAAACAATAAGCCGAGTCGGCGTGGAGGATGGATCATGCACATGTGCACGAATCTTGCATCATCGTCTCACGCAAAATATAAAGAGCCGTCCAACCTAGCCTGAAGTGAGTGCGTAAGGTATGGTAGGAGTTGGAGAGCTCCGAGCCTCCCTTGGAACCAGGTAAGGCCTTAGTAAATCTCAATTCCTTGGTCGAACAAAAGTGAAATTACTATCTTTGGTAAATCCGATACTGTTTCGGGACGAAGGACCAATGTTTCTTCCTTAGCCAAGGACCAAGGCGCATCCCGAATCCCGATGCATTTGCCTCCGACGTGAAGATCAATTGGCCCCAGGACTGGCCAGGAGAGCAGGGATGGGAAATCTTGCCCATACCTGGGCCTGTCTGTGTATTTCCAGCGCATCCCAAAAAAACAACGACCACCATGGCATCTAATGTCTATTCCAGGGATGTAAATTTGGAGTGGTGCTGTTCTTGGAGTCCGGTGGTGGGAGCTGGTGGGAGACTGCAGTAACGTATGGACCAAATTTCTCGCGATGCGACCGTCGACCGTCGACAACAGGCTTCTGGCTTGACTACGGCCCTCGTGAAGATGTGTCGTCAGGGAGAGAGGGCCAGAGGAGGGAGTACATTCGCTGGTTCCAAACCTAGTAGTCGTATAGCAAATTACATTTGGAATGAGCGGCGCTCACGCATTAGAAAGAACAGTGCAAGAATGAAAGAGAGAGAGAGAGAGAAGCTGGAGAGAGAGAAGAGACCAGGAAGANNNAAGAGACGGAGGAGGAACTTACTTGCCTTATTGGGCAGGCTGACTAAGTAATTCTGACATCATCCGGCGGCAACCATTCCTTCATTTGAATTAGACTGACAAGAGAACGCGCCAACAGAGAGTGAGAGGTGTCAGTGCAACTCTGGTGGCTGAAACAAAGTCTTTATTCAACTTTCAAGCAGCAACAACCCAGAAATTAGGTCAAGTTTCAAAAAAAAAATAGACGGCCTGAGCTAGCCGAGCTGCAGTGCCGCGACACGTGGGAATCCAGTCTCGACTTGAGACCATCAAGGACAGCTCATTCTCTCGTTTCTCTTCTAGTTTTTCTCTTCACTGCTCGGGACCTGCTGCCAGGTCGCAGTAGCTGCCATAGCATCCCAAAAGTACAGCCTTGTCGACCTCTTTTCTCTCCTTAGGCGCTTCATTTGGACCACGCAATGTCCTCACATCGCTTGGAGGCCGTTACGGACCTCTCCAAGCTTTCCCCCGTTAACGACGATGTAATCGTCGCATGTCTTCGCGAGCGCTTCATGTCAGACCTCATCTACACCGGGGCTGGCTCGTCGGGCCTCGTTGCGCTGAATCCGCACAAATACGTCTCCTCCAACGCCGACTCCGTGTTGCAGCAGTATGCCGCCGAGTATCGCGATACCTCTGGTCACTCAGAGCGTCTACCCCCACACATCTTCCAACTCGCAAACAATGCGTATTATCATATGAGACGGACCACTCAGGATCAAGGCATTGTCTTCAGGTGAGCTTTATACCTTGTTGCACTGTCGGAAATTTCTAATCCAGACATGTTGCAGCGGAGAGACAGGCAGTGGAAAATCAGAAAACCGTCGTCTCGCTATCAAGGCGATTCTCGAACTCAGTGTCAGCAATCCTGGGAAAAAAGGCTCAAAGCTCGCCACCCAGGTCCCCGCATCCGAATTTGTGCTAGAAACTTTCGGGAATGCTCGCACCTTGTTCAATCCAAATGCGTCGCGTTTTGGGAAATACACGGAGCTGCAGTTCAGTGATCGTGGTCGCCTGTGCGGCATAAAGACACTCGACTATTACCTTGAACGCAACCGCGTCTCCGGGGTTCCGTCGGGCGAACGTAATTTCCACATCTTCTACTACCTCGTCGCCGGGGCATCCCCTGAAGAGAGACAACATCTCCACCTCCTCGACAAAGCCACATATCGGTACCTTGGCCAGCGAACGGCTAGTGGTAGGCCGAACGGCGGTCGGGATGATGACGGGGTGCGATTTGATCAGCTCAAAGTCGCCCTGAAGACCATTGGACTATCCAAACGCCATGTAGCACAAACCTGCCAACTCATTGCTGCTATCCTTCACCTAGGCAACCTCGAGTTCACCATCGATCGTCATCGTAACGAGGACGCGGCAGTCGTTCGCAACACTGACATTCTCGCTATCGTCGCGGATTTCCTCGGCGTCCAGCCTAGCGATCTTGAGAGTGCGCTCTCGTACAGAACGAAGCTCGTCAAGAAAGAGCTTTGCACTGTCTTCCTAGATCCTGATTGTGCCTCGGACAACAGAGATGACCTCGCAAAGACCCTCTATTCCCTTCTATTCGCGTGGTTGAACGAGCACATCAACCAGCGGCTCTGCAAAGATGATTACACCACTTTCATCGGTCTGTTTGACCTCCCAGGCCCGCAGAACATGACGAGCAGGCCAAATTCGCTCGACCAGTTCTGCATGAACTTTGCCAACGAACGGTTGCAGAGTTGGACGCAGAAGAAGCTCTTCGAGAGTCACGTCAGCGAATACAATACAGAGGGTATTGCGCGTTTCGTTCCCCAGGTCTCCTACGCCGACAACGTCGAGGTCATCCGTCTGTTGCAAAACAAACCGGGAGGCTTAATCCATATTATGGATGACCAAGCCCACCGGACACCGAAGAAGACGAATCAGACTATGGTGGAGGCTTTCCAGAAACGTTGGGGGAATCATTCGGCCTTCAAAGCTGGGTCGATAGACCGCACGGGTTTCCCTACTTTCACTGTCAATCATTTCAATGGGCCTGTCACCTATTCATCAGAGGGCTTTTTGGAGAAGAATCTGGACGCGCTCAACCCAGACTACGTCTCATTGTTGAGAGGTGCGGCTGATGGTTTGGAGGGCTCAGGGTCAATCAATCCTTTCGTGAAAGGCCTGTTCTCTGCGAAGGCTATCGCCACGCAGGCCCATCCGAGGAACGAAGACACCATCGTTTCGGCTCAACAAGCTGTTAAACCCATGCGTGCTCCTTCTACCAGAAGGAAGAATACAATCAGACGGATGGCAACGGTGAAGGAAACTGGGGATGATATAGAGGAGAAAGATCGGGAGGATGAAGATGTCGGCAACACATCTAACGTCACTGGAAGCGGCACTCCATGCGTCGCCGGCGAATTCAGAGCCGCACTTGACACACTATTCGAAACTCTCGATGAGACACAGGCGTGGTATGTCTTCTGCATCAACCCCAATGACTCTCAGCTACCCAATCAACTCGAGGGCCGGAGCGTCAAAGGCCAAGTGCGCAGCGTGGGTCTAAGTGACGTTGCAAAGAGGAATGCCAGCGTCTTCGAAGTTGGTATGACACCCGAGGAGTTCTGCGAGCGGTATGCGGAGGGCCTGGAAGCTATTGGAGTTTCAGAAGGGAATGACCGAGAAAAGGTCGAGCAGGCCAGGACTGCCTCTGGTTTGAGCGACAGGGATCTTGTACTTGGCATGCACAAGGTTCGTTTTGGTTTACTCCTGTATTACTCCGTCCTGATGCTCACTGTTATGTAGGTCTTCCTTTCGCAAATCGCGTTTCACAAATTTGAGGATCATCTTCGGGCACACGACGTCGAGGAGCAGAAACGAAATCGCATTCGAGACGCAGAAGGCGAAGCAGGTCTCGATCCTCGGGGACTCAATGATCCATACGCTCCCTACTCTTCTCCGAACATTGACGGCGGCGCAGATGGCGACGCATCACCGTGGGCGGCCGGGTACGGCGACGCATTCCATGCGTCAAACCAGGCGCTGCCTCTGGTCTCTAATGCCTCTCCCTTCCAGCGGGCAGACCTCTACGACGAGGATTTCGAGGAGAATAGATCCGTTCGCAGCGACGATTTCGACGGGAGGAGCAGATTCACCAGTGCGCGTGACGATTCAGTGTCCAACTTTGGATCCGAATCCTATGCGCCCTCGAGAAACATGTTCCAAGACACGGGAAAGAAAGGTCTGGCTGAGAAGGAGCCTCTTGCCGGTGAAATTCAGGAGGGAGAGACCACTGAAGTACTGAAAGAGACCTCCGCTCGAAGGCGATGGGTGGCACTGTGCTGGCTATTGACGTGGTGGGTTCCAAATCCCTGCCTTACCTACGTCGGGCGCATGAAGCGCCTGGAGATACGACAAGCATGGCGCGAGAAACTCGCTCTGAACATCTTGATTTGGTTGTGTTGCGCTGCTGCCGTGTTCGTGATCGCTGTCCTGGGCAACGTCATCTGCCCCACGGAACATGTCTTCAGCACCAACGAACTTGCCTCGCACTCGAGCACACTGAGCCCCAACAATGTCTATACGTCCATCCGTGGAGAAGTCTTTGATCTCACCAAACTGTCTGCCATCCATCAGCGCATCGTCAATGTTGTGCCCTCGAAGTCGATTCTAAAATACGGCGGTGTCTCTTCAGACAACATCTTCCCAGTGCAGGTATGTGTGCAATATCTTTCTGTTTCGGACATTTCATTCAAGAAAGATTCTTTATCAGGTCAGCGCTGTATGTAACGGCGTATCAGGGACCGTTAGCCCATATGTTATCCTGGATTCGAGCAACAATACCGACACCAATGCCGATTATCATGATTTCCGCGCATATACCACTGATCCACGACCCGACTGGTACTTTGAAACCATGATAGAGATGCGATACAGCAGTCGTGTTGGTTTCGTAGGCTATACCCCCAAGGAGCTGAAATCCATGGCCGCTAAAGGGAGCTCAGTCGCAGTCTACAATGGCCTTGTGTACGATGTCAGCACTTACCTCAAGTATCCTCCTGCTGTTCGAACTCCTGAAGGCACCCAAGCTCCTGCGACGGATACGAACTTTATGGACGGCAGCGTGCTCGATGTTTTCAAGTTCAACGCAGGGACAGATGTCACGAATGCACTCAATAACCTCAATATCGACAGAGATGTGCTGGAAAGACAGAAAGTTTGCTTGCGCAACCTCTTCACGATCGGGAAGGTCGACAACAGACAATCCGCACAATGTCTTTTCGCCACATACATCCTCCTCGTTCTATCGATCATCATGGTGGCAGTCATTGGTTTCAAGTTCATAGCTTCCATCAACTTCAGTGCTGCTCGTGCCCCTGAAGACCACGACAAGTTCGTCATCTGTCAAGTTCCATGTTATACAGAAGGGGACAGCTCTCTTCGGAAAACCATCGACTCTCTAGCGCAGATGAAGTACGACGACAAGCGGAAACTTCTGTTGGTCATCTGCGACGGCATGATTGTCGGTTCAGGCAATGATCGACCTACACCTCGGATCATACTGGACATCCTCGGGGCTGATCCAAACCTTGATCCTGAGCCTTTGAGTTTCACATCTCTGGGCGAAGGTTCCAAACAGCACAACATGGGGAAAGTATATTCTGGGCTATACGAATGCTCTGGACACGTCGTTCCGTATCTTGTGGTCGTTAAAATCGGCAAGCCCACTGAAAGATCCCGACCAGGCAACAGAGGAAAGCGTGATTCTCAAATGCTGTTGATGCATTTCTTGAACAAGGTACGCTCTTTTGTCATGTGTTCCTTCCTTCACCCATACTTATAATGAGTGGAACAGGTACACTTCAACGCCCCAATGAACCCACTCGAACTGGAAATGTATCATCAAATCAAGAACGTCATCGGTGTCAACCCTACCTTCTACGAGTATCTTTTCATGGTGGACGCCGATACGACTGTAGATCCCTTCTCAGTGAATCGCCTGATCTCCGCGTAAGATGTCTGCTTTTATTTCCGTTTGCTATCACTCATATGTTCTTGCCAGTATGATTCACGACAAAAAGCTGCTAGGGGTTTGTGGAGAAACAGAGTTGGCCAATGCGAAACAGTCTCTGATCACAATGATGCAGGTGTGTGACATGGAGATGCTTTGCAGTTCATAGCTCATGCGGAAAATTCAGGTCTACGAGTACTTCATATCACATCACATGGCCAAGGCTTTCGAGAGTCTTTTTGGATCCGTCACTTGTCTCCCTGGTTGTTTCACGCTCTATCGCCTTCGCACTCCTGACACCCACAAACCACTGCTGATTTCGAACCAAATGATTCACGACTACTCGGAAAATCGGGTCGACACGCTGCACATGAAGAATCTCCTGCATCTTGGGGAGGATCGATATCTCACAACCCTTTTGTTGAAGCACTTCCCGCTGTTCAAGACACAATTTATCCGCGATGCCCACGCTTACACTGTGGCACCCGACGATTGGAAAGTTCTTCTGTCCCAACGTCGTCGTTGGATTAATTCCACGGTGCACAATTTGGGAGAATTGGTATTCTTGGAGCAACTTTGCGGCTTCTGTTGTTTCTCGATGAGATTCGTCGTCATGATCGACCTGTTGTCTACGCTAATTCAACCTGTAACTGTGGCTTATGTGGGTGTTCTTTGGCATTGACTTTGACTCTTGCTAACGCCTCGATTAGATTGTTTACTTGATATACCTGGTAGCAGGCGAGGGTAAGGCTATCCCGCAGCTGTCCCTTATCATGATTGCCGCGGTCTATGGCCTCCAAGCCTTCGTTTTCATCATGCGTCGCAAATGGGACATGATCGGTTGGATGATCTTCTATATTCTCGCAATTCCCGCATTCTCTTTCTTCCTTCCACTATATTCATTCTGGAAGATGGATGATTTCACGTGGGGTCAAACTCGTTTGGTCTTGGGCGAATCTGGCAAAAAGATGATCGTTCATGTGAGCATCGATTTCATGACCTACAGGCTCGTTAGATCTGACGTGAAATTTGTAGGATGAGGGTAAATTCGATCCAAGGTCTATCCCCTTGAAATCGTGGAACGATTACGTCAGTGACATCCTTCTACCGTGGTTTCCATTTGCTGATTTCATCTTGCAGGAAAACGAGCTCTGGGACAAGGAATCCAACCACAGTATTGGCTCGTGGGTCCCACCATCGAAACTCAAGGCAGATGGCTATGCCGAATCTCACACCGCATCGCTATATGGTCGCGAAACATATTACGATCCTCGAAGCTACTCGCCAGCAGCTTCACAAGCTGGCATGCACCCTCCTCCGGGTTATCAATCCGGGCGCAACACACCGCAATCTTTATACGGCCAACCAATGGGCTTCAACACGGGCACGCAATCTGTGTACGGCCAACCAACGGGCTTCAACGCGGGCATGCGTGACTCGGCCATGCTTCACCAGCCTATGCCTTCACGGCCGACCACCAATTATCTTGATATCCCGATACCCACTACGCGCAGTAGTCCTGATAATTTCGGTGATGGCTCTGGATCACCCAGCGACGCTGAGCTGGAACGTGCTGTTCACGACATCCTTCGTTCTGCGGATCTCAACTCTGTCACGAAGAGAGAGATACGCCGGCAGTTGGAAGATCAGTTCGGCGTGGATTTAACCTCGCGAAAAGCGGTCATCAATGCTGCAATTGACAGGGTGCTCCTCAGTCAAACCTGAGGAAACACCGAGGGACTGATTTTTTCTTATTGAACCGTTTTTGCTTCGCTATCGGGAACTTTATCTAACGATCCTTATGATTTCCTCTCTCTGGTCTTTTATAATATCGCACACGGACCTCTGCTTTCTTTTAAGTACTTACATTAGCCATCGCTAGCATACGCCATCGTTCTCTCGCATCCGGACCTTCCATCGTACAGCATTCATGTCTCCTGGTAATAATTGCATAGCTGAATGGCACATTTCTTGTATCCCAACTTCAACCCATTGCATATCAGCCTCATAATATTAGCCCGGCAATTGAAGAATATAATCACTTGTCGCCCAACTCTTGACGAGCTTGATGTCCAATTACGCAGATATCGAATGAGCGCCACACAGCAATCACACAGTCAACTTGAGGTTACCGATCGCCAGGGCGAAGCTGTTCCTCTAACTCCGGAAAACTCAGCACGAGCGCGTCGTTGAGGATTTTGCAATATGACTGCGCATCGGGAATTCAATTCCAGGTTATATTATGCAGGTGAACCCAAGGCAAGACTCAACGTACGTCTATCGCGGCGATTTTACCGTTCATGAACTGGTTCTCCGTCGCCGCCCGTTCCACCCTGTCCCGCGTCAGATGCATGGGATTGCGCGCGTTGTCGATGTCGGATAATATCTGCATGGGTATCATCGTTCGTGTCTCCTGCGCCAGGTCGTCGATGGTTCCCAGGTGGTTGATCACTTCGTTCCTACATCATCATGCACATGAGTCGGCTTTCGGGTTTGAATTTGCAGAGACTGGCAGTACACCCTCATCCCAACCTGCTTTCCACTGCCAGGTACATCTCGTTCCTTCGTCGAGTCATTTATGACAGTCGTTCCAACATTATACAACGCATTGGCTAGTCCTAGCAGCTCTAGTTCCAAATCGCCCTGAGATCCGTAAGGAGGAGGTGATTGAGATTCTCGTGGGGAGTCTGGCGCTTGTGTCAGTTGGCTTTGCGCCATGAACGTCGAGTTCAAAGGCCAAAAGACCCGAGACATTTCGTAATCCCGCCTGTCGGGACAAGGCGAAGCCAAATATGGCAATCCCGCCATAAGTCCCGCCCCCCGGACGTGACATGCATTCCTCATAACGTTCGCGAATCGACCTAGCCGTGTATTCAAGAGCTTGATAGATATAAATTCCAAAATAGTAAGGTGCTTCTACAATTACATTCAAGAACACTACACGACATACGTTATTTCATCTTTTGCCCGCCAGAAACATAAGGAAGGAACGAGGACAGTACATGGTATGGATGAAAGAAGAAAGATACATACACCCCATCAAACTCCATCTACACAGGGCCATCCAGCACCTATGCACTCTCCGCGACCTTCTTCTTGATGACCTCGACGACGCCAGGCTCAGCGACCGTGCTGAGGTCACCTAACTGGTCGCCTTCGCCTGCAACGATCTTGCGCATGATACGGCGCATGATCTAGAAAGAAGCTCGGTTGGTGAGCAACAGCACTTTTGGTCATCTGAGAAGAAGAGGAACGCACCTTCCCAGACCTGGTCTTCGGGAGATCGCTAACAATGTAGATCTTCTTCGGTGCAGCGAACGGACCAATGGTTTTCCGTACTTGGAGTACGAGCTCCTTAGAGAGGGCAGACTCGTTGTTTGTGTCGTATGTGAATTCGCTGGACGATGAAAGGTAAGTATCCGATACACTTCAGGCCTTAGAGAACACATACGGTTTGAGAGTAACGAAGGCATAGACGGCTTGACCTGTCAGTTCGTCCGCTGTGCCAATCACTTTCGAAAGGGAGGATATTAGACTACTGTTGCATTGAGCTTCACGACAAAATGACGCGTACCGGCAGTCTCGGCAACACCCTTATGCATGATCAGCGCAGACTCAATCTCCGCGGTAGAGAGACGATGACCAGAGACGTTGATGACATCTATGGATTGTTGAGTTGATAATCCAGTTGAGGAGAACTTGAAGCGGCTTACCGTCAACGCGCCCCTTGATCCAGATGTAGCCATGCTCATCGCGAGCAGCGCCATCACCAGTATAGAACAATCCTGGGTAAGGCTACGACACGTTCCAGATTCAGCATCACAAAACCAATGGTGGGTAGCATAGACTGACCGCCATGTACGTCTCCAAATACCGCTTGTGATCCTGGTAGATCGTCCTAGCGATAGACGGCCACGGGTTCTTCAGCGCCAGCACACCCTCCACATTGTTCCCATGAAGCTCCTACAACGATGAACTGGCGTCAGCAAACCATGACTGATGTTCCCAGACGCAAAACACGCACCTCTCCCGACACAGGATCCAAAATAGCCGGCTCAATCCCAAAGAACGGCACCGTCGCGGACCCAGGCTTCGTCTCAATCGCACCTGGGAACGGCGTAACAACAATCGACCCAGTCTCCGTCTGCCAGAACGTATCCACAATCGCGCACTGCATCTTCCCCACATGCTCGTTGTACCAATTCCACGCCTCCGGGTTGATCGGCTCGCCCACGCTGCCAAGGACGCGCAGGGAGCTGAGGTCGTGGTTCTCGACATGGTGCGAGCCGAGGCGGCGCAGGAGGCGGATGGCGGTGGGCGCGGAGTAGAACTGCGTGATTTTGTGCTTGGCGACGGTTTCCCAGTAGCGCGAGGGCGTGGGGTAGACGGGTGTGGATTCGAAGACGGTGGTGGTGACGCCGTTGGCGAGGGGGCCGTAGATGATGTATCTGTGTGCGTAGCGACGTCCGGACGATATGAAGAAAAATGAGTGAGGGTGTCAGTCAAAGTTAGAGTTGTATGAGGTTAAGGATATACTGACGTGTGCCCTGTGATCCAGCCGATATCGGCCATGCACGCGAATTTATCCTCGGGGTGGACGTCGAAGACGTATTTGACGGTTAAAGCGGCGCAGAGGAGGTATCCACCGGTGGTGTGTACGACACCTTTGGGTTTCCCCGTGGAGCCCGACGTCTAGGGAATAGCGTCAACATTATTCAAGATGATGGAGTGCAAATTTCTCACATAAAGAATGAACAGAGGGTCCTCGGATGCCATAATTTCGGGAGGGCAGTAGTTCGGTACCTTGAGCACCTCCTCGTGCCACCACTTGTCCCTGCCTTCCGTCCAGGCAACCTCATTCCCAGTTCTCTTGAGAACGATGACATGCTCAACGAGGGGGCAATCCTTCAAAGCAGCGTCGACGATGGCCTTTGTAGCGATGGTTTTACCACCGCGTTTACCCTCATCGGACGTGATGACGACTCGCGACTCGCAGTCCTGTACACGATCGCGAAGCGACTCGGCCGAGAACCCGGCAAACACGACGGAATGAATCGCCCCGATACGCGCGCAAGCGAGGAAGGCCGCTACAGCGTGCCAAGTCATCGGGAGGTACACCGAGACGGTGTCGCCCTTCTTGACGCCGAATCCCTTGAGCACATTGGCGATGCTGCACACCTCGCGCAAAAGCTCTGCATAGGAGATCAGGAGGCCCTCGCCGGGCTCATCAGCCTCGTAGATGATGGCCGTCTGACATCGAATAATTAGACGTATGATAGAATGTGGATGTTGGGAACACGGACCTTATCGGGATGCTTGAAAGCCCATCGATCGACACAGTTGTAGGAAGCATTGAGGCCTCCCTCTGGGAACCAGACGATGTCACCGGTCGTGAAGCCTCCAGATCGAACGGTCTGGAATGGGCGGTCCCAATGAAGGGTCTCCCGGGCCATCTTCGAAGCTCATTGTAAGTGACGAAGTTGGAGAAGAAGCTGCTGGATGCTACCGACCTTCGCCCACCACTTGTCGGACTCATGGCCGACTGTCTCTGCGTGCGCCTCTCTGTAGGCATGGATATGGGGCCCTACATGGGGTTTCTTGTGGTGCTTTGCGACCCGGTGGGCAACAGGGTGAATAGGGACGGGTGCAGGGGAATCAGACATTGTGGGGAATAATAAAGGAGGAATAGAAAGCGTTGTGGGTTTTATAATTAGGCAAGTCAGTTGACCCCGCACCAACTCCCCGCAATCGACAACCAATACGGGCTTCCGTATTTCGATCAGTTTCGTATGATCCGGATCCAGCGGCCAGCTGCCCAGACTTGTTTCTGCGGTATAAAGTCGGTCGAAGGGTGTCAGTAGAGAGATAACCTGGATGGAACGAGAGATACAAGAGAAACGAGAGATACGAATTCGAACGGGTAAGACATGTCTTCGGACCCGGCGAGCAGCGAATAGTACGAACTGCAAGTCGAGATACCTGTACTACCCCGTCCGTAGCATTCCCAAGGATGTCCGTCTCCGCATCAGATTCATATACGCAATCCAGGCTCCCCGTCTAGGCAGTTTGCAGGCGCTCGGAGGAGAACATATGATCTGTGGGCGCTTCCGGCGGCACAATACTCAACGGCTGAAGTTGAGGACAAGTCGAAAGAAAAAATTCTTGAATTCAGCCTGAATGGTCTGCTAATGCATCTAAGGATATGTTTTGAGCTTGTACCATTCAAGCTGCAAGTCAAAGTCAAAAGTCTCAAGTGAGAGTCGAGTCTCAGCGAACCTCCATCCTCCCCTTCGCCACGTGACCCTCACGCGAACTCCTCGACGACTCCGATGTCCAAGCCACGGCAGTCTGGAATTCCAACCCCTGGCCGTCCCTCAGGGATCCCTACGCCTGGCCGTTCTCGCTCGTCTTCCTCTGCTAACAACTATCCAGATGTTCCCGCATTTGACCCCGAATATATGACCAGGGCGTTCGCAGATGCTATCAAACACAACGATCCTGCTCAGCATCGCGCCAGTCGCGCCAGCGATGTCTCAACCGCGTCGCTCTCGCCCCTCACAATGTCCTACTCGGCAGGTTCCATGTCGGGCCGTCCTTCGTCGGTGGCTTCGTCTTCGTCGGCGGTCAGCTCGTCCAACAAGCCCAAGACATATGAAAGAGCAAAAACACCGACGTCTGCCCGACCTCAGAGCCGCCAGTCCGATGTCTTTGCCAGGAGCTCAAGTCGAGCTGGTAAAGTCTTTGACGTCGGGGATAACGTAAGAATCGAGTCTCTGGGGTTCGAAGGCACCCTGCGGTACCTCGGCGAGATCGACGGAAAGCCAGGCCTATGGGCTGGTGTCGAGCTCAGTGGCGGCTTCGTTGGAAAGGGAAAGAACAATGGCTCTGTTGGCGGGTGAGTGAAGGTCATCAACGAGGCATACCGCTTGCGGCCTCGACTTTGCCTCATGTACGACATACATACGGCTAATTACTTTAAATTCTTAAATTTCTAGCAAGGCATACTTCGCCTGTCCGGACAAATGCGGGGTCTTCGTCGCCACCAGCAAGCTCTCCGCGCCCACCGTAGGACCCGGAGCGTACATTCGCCCCTCATCCGTCGCTTCCTCCCGCGGAGGCGGCGGTGGCCGCGTTACTCCCTCCCTCTCCGGACGCGTAACTCCCTCAACCTCAATCAAGGGCACCACGCGCGCCGCGCCTTCTATCTCAGTATCCAATGGCCGGGTAACCCCCGCCGGTCGTACCACACCCTCCAACCTCCAAGGCCCCGACACCCCTGCCGCGCGAGCAGCACGGATGCGGGCACTGGCCAAACAGCACACGACGCCTACAGCTAGCAGCAAAACAGCGCCGCTGTCGGACAAGATCACCAATGGCTCACGGGCGTCCAAGTACGTCTCGATGACGGCCAAGCAATTGAGCACCATTAATGGGACGCCCACTCGAGGTCTGCAGCAACCTCAGGTGTCTTCCCCGACATCAATGACCCGCACCATGTCGTCTCCCTCTCGGTCAACCGGATCACCCTTCATGACTCCAAAGCCGCGTATCTCGAGCGCGGGCAACAGCACGCCGCGTCCGCGCATACCCAGCGCCGTAGCCATGCCCCCACCCGCCTCTCCCAGCTCCAAAGCCCCCAGAACCGCAGACGACGACTCCCACGGCGGCGCGTCGCTATCGTCTGTGGATCTGGAAAGCAGAGGGCGCGCTCTCCAAGAGAAGATCGCGTCGCTGAGCTCGTTAGGGAGCAGCAAACCCACCTGGGGCGCGGCGCCTTCCTCCCCCCGCCGCTCGAATGTGGCCATCACCCCGTCCTCTCCGCGGCGCTCTGGGTCTTCGGCGTCCATACGGTCCACCACGACGGAGGACCAGCTGCAGTCTCGTATCGATGCGCTCGAGTACGAAAACGAGCGACTGCGCGCCTCTGCGGCATCCCTACCATCCCCCAATCCACCAACCACTGACGATTCGGAGCTGGCGCATGAATTAGAGGGGCTCAAGACGTCCCACTCTACTGCGACATCCCGCATCTCCGAGCTTGAGGAGTCATTGAGCACAGCCGAATCATCCCTCGCCTCTCGTGATTCCCACATCGCCTCCCTCACGACATCCCACGAAGACGCCTTGAGGGACCTCGAGGCGTCCGCCCAGCTGAACTCGGCGAAGTTGGCTGAGATGGAGACACATAATCGGGACCTCGAGACGCGTTTGGAGGACAGCGAGGAGCTGGTGAGGAGCTTGAAGAAGGTTGTGGAGGAGAAGACGAGCGCGGAGGATCGGAATGATCAGCTGATTAGCGCGAAGGAGGCCGAATGGGCAGTTGTGGAGGGCCGGTTGAGGAAGGTGAACGCAGAGCTGGAGGAGGAGAAGAAGGAGTTGGGTATTCAGGTTGACGAGTTGAGGAGTGCTGGGCAGGTTCGCGTTGTTCTCAAGCTACATAGATGTTATCCGGAAGTATCCATGCTGATGTTGATTTTCCCTCTGTATAGGAAACTATCGCATTATACGAAGAACGCCTCCGAGCGTCCGAAGTGCTACGCTATGACCTGGAAGACCGCCTCGCCGATCTCGACAGTAAGCTCCGCATCGCCCAGTCACCCGCAGTCTCATCCCCACCACGATCCGTCTCCTCCGCGACCACGCAAATCGACAACGAAGCCCTCCAGGACCAAGTGCACCACCTGCAGAAGAAGGTCTCTACGCTGGAGGACTTGATAGAGGACTCCCGTGCGGCGGCGGAGCGGGAGGAGGCGGCGATGCGGGACCGGATGAGGAGGGTGAAGGAGAAGGAGGATGTGTTGAGGCGGGAGTTGGGTGAGGGGAGGAAGGAGACGGAGAGGGTTATGAAGGAGGAGGCGAGGGCGAGAGGGAGGGTGGAGGAGATTGAGGAGGCCTTGAGGGAGAGTACGGTTGCGCTGGAGAATGCCAGGGCGGAGGTTGAGGGATTGAGGGCTGAGCTTGATGTAGGTGTCGCGGCGCTCAAGAATGTGTGGGTGTGTACTAACCCTTTTTTTAGAACCTGAATGGCTTAGTCGCAAGCAGTTCATCGAGTGAGAACCTTGATATCATCAAGTCGCTCGAGGCACAGAATACTATGGTAACTATCCTGCTCTGACATCCGTTTCGAGACCACTAACATGTCGCCTTTCTAGTTGAAACAACGTATCGAGGACCACGAGTTGCAGATCGCATCCTCACATCAGGAATTGGACCAGCAAGCCGGCGAGCTCGAGTCTCTGAGAAAGAAACTCAACCGTGACGTGCCTATCGGTAACGGGCATGATTCCCTCAAACCATCGTCGCCTGCATCACCATCCAAGCATGATTTGTCCAGTGCACGAGAGGAAATCAAGGGTCTCAAGTACTGATTTATAACTCACCTATACCACGTCGTGTGCTCATTATGTTTCGACAGACATATCGTTCAGGAGCTTCAGAAAGAAGTCTTATCGGCTACTCAGCAGAACAAGCTTCTTCGGTCGGAGAACCAGCTGCTTGGTTCTGAAACTGATCAGCTGCGCCAGGTTAGGATTTTTCTTTGCCTGATTTGGGACACTTTTCTTATATCACTTGGCTTTGAAGGAGGTCAAGATACTGGAAGAGAATATTGACCAAAGTATCATGCGCGAGGAGCAAGCTCTAGACAACGATGTTTCGAGTGGCTCCGATGACGTAGACTCGTTGCGCCAATCGCTGAAAGAACAGCGGTTGAAACTTGAGGTATGTTGTCAGTCCAATCTGGTGGCAACAATTCTCAAGAATATATTGTAGACGGAGCTGGATCAACTGCGGAAACGACTGGCCGATGCAGAGATGAAGAATGCGCGCACGACGCATGATGTAGGCTGCCCTCCTGATATCTTTTATATGATTATTGACCCACGTTTTCAGCTGAACACGGAGATCAGTGAGCTAGAGGCTTTGGTGGAGTCAAAGGTGCGTTGAGTTTCAAACAACACGCGAACATATCTGACGGATGACGCTCTGTAGATCTACCGTGAAGTGAGTCGTCATGCACGGATCCAGCTCTTTTATTGAACCGTTTCATTTGCAGGATGAACTCGAACAAGAGATCGAGCGCCTCAAAGACAAACTCTCACGTCAGAAGAAATCCTCCAAGAACAGCATGGAGTCCGTCGCATCCACGCTGAGCGCCACTTCCGCTCATGACCAGAACGTCGACGTCTGTGAGATCTGTGAAAGACCAGGTCATGATATCTTTAACTGTGACTTGCTGAAAGGGGAGGAAGTCAAGTCAGCTGCGAGCAGCGAACACAAAGTATCGTTGGACCTCTTTTGCGAAGAGTGTGAAAGCCATGGACATTTGGCGGCTGATTGTCCTGATTCACTGGACGTTTTCTAGACATTACCACAATCATTTTTGGGAGCCATGCATTGTGTACATATATATACCCTCATTTCGTGTTTTTGGATATCGCATCTATCATTATGACCAGTTGCATCGGAATAATATCTCTCCACCGTTTCATCAGATCGAGACCTCGAGTACATCGAAGTCCTGGCCGCTAGCGATTGTTACTTCGGGAGTAGCTAGCTAGGCTATGAGCACTTGAATCGGAGTAATCCGAAGGGTTCATGAGCGTAAACGCTCAAGATCTTCATCGGTATCTCTCCTTGAGTACAATGTTCCATGATTCATAGATGGGTCCAGTGCACTTTAAAGGACAGGATCAACGCATGCACATGCAATATTGATATTCAACCATCACAGACCATTTGGACGCAGGATATCTTCCGTAACACACTGGTTAGTCTGATGCTGATGCTGGGACCCTGGCCAACGTCGTCTACGCCACAGTATATATATTGATGTGATCATATCGTACTGGGTCTGGGATGGTCTGCCACGGTATTCCTCGACGACTGATAATATCATTATTACAGTCGTGCACGTTGCCAAAGCATGAGACAAACCTCTTTCCGAAATGACGAATGAGTGTCCACGGGGAATCCGATTATATCTGCCAAAATGATATGGACAAGGTTATCGCATGCGGTCCCCGGAGAAGCGTAGGTTGACAGGATCGTAGTCCACTGTAGAGCAGAGCCGCACAGACGAGTTCCGGTTTTGCGATAGTCTTTTGGCTCGAGGTAGTTATGCCACTCGATCATCCAATCCGCCCTTCAAATTCCGTCGGTGGTCATCTCCAACTAGAACCGATAGTCAAGCAATGATAAGGGTGAAGGCCCAAGTATGCTATGACAGACTCAGATGGTCCAGAAATTTGAGGACTGAGATCGATATCTATGAGCACGGTGTCGTTTCGTCCTATGGTAGGAGATAGAAGAGGCCCATCGTGTGGGCAAGTCGCAGCCCCAAGTGAGTAGCTGAGCTCGCCTCGAGAGGAGCTGTCGCGACTTCTTCTTCGATGTGCACATCGAAAGACTGATTTTTTTTACGAGTCAGTTCAAAGTCAACCTATGTACAGTGCTGGAATCGGGGCTTACTATAAGTAGCAGAATCGACTTGCGGTAGGCTCCAGGTGACCGCGACTTGGTGCAAATCTTGTGTAAATATCCGATTTATTGAAAGAGGGATAACAAGCTGGGGGCTACAACTGGAAACTGGAGGAGATGGACATCGAGAAGTTCAAGGTCAAATGGACGAATCAGCAGCTGAGTCGCTCCCAGTCGCCCAAAAGAGAAGCACGCACGCGAGAGCGGAAGTGCGGAATTTGGAATTTCAATTTGGCGGGCTACTATTCGCGCCGCCATTCTCTTCATCCCAAACAACACCTTCGAATGAAGTTCAGTGGCCGTCAGCTACAGCGACATTGGGGGAGATTGAAGAGCGGCTCGACGTCCTACGAGTTTCCTGTATGTCTTCTTGACTATCTGGCCATCGATTCAGAAGAGGATCGTGCCCTCCCCCAGCATAAAAATGGACGACCTACGAGCGTCTGCCACTGTAACAACAATTGTGTTCACCACTCGCGACTCGACTCCGGGTAGTCATGGTCCTATGTCAACTCAAGGACCCTTCAACGACGGTGAAGATGCCTTCCACCCACCGAAAGACCATCCGGCCACATTGAACGGTGGAAAAAAACTGCTACACTCCTTCTCGAATCACCTTGCAGTTACCCAGTCTTGGAGGGGGTGGTGTTTCCGGGCGAGTTCGTAGTGGCTTGCAGGTCCCTGAAAAAGCGAGCCTTTCATATCGGGCGGGCAATGCAACACGGGTGCCCGATGTCGATTTCCGCTAAATCGTGAAGGCGTTCGCGAGCCTTCTTACCATAGGCGCCATCCAGTGTGTTCATCCAGTCTTGCAAGACCATTGCGCTCCCCCTGGATCTCACTTTACTGGAGAAAATCCGGTTGGGAACTTTGATTTCGGGACGACCAAGCAGTCTGGCTTATATAGTAAGTCTTCGCCGTAATACCGCGTTTTCTGACCATTGTGTGCTTCTGGAATAGTGTGGCGTTCTTGGGACTTGATTCGGCCAGTGCCAGAGTCGCAACTTGGAGGCTCAAGGGGGGGCCGAAAGGAGGCAGTGATCTTGATAGGTCTTCGCGTCTTGATCTTGAATCATGCAGAAATACTGACAACTTGCGATTCATAGGACATATAGTCACCAGAACCGCGTAAATTCAGCACATCGAACAGTACAATTGTGAAGAGACATCGATCAATTTCATGTTTTCTAAGTTTGACTCACCCGCCTCCGTAGCGATCACGTGACCAGCCGGACATATCCCGCCGCCCGACGCCCGACGCCAGCTCAAAGATCAAGGCTCC
>CEMG01176708.1:0-10399 GCA_001179705.1 Baeospora myosura
GTACGGCGGCTCGTCAGGATTGGGGTCTTCAGTTACATTGATCCCAGGAGCGAACTTCGGCAGGTTCCAGTGTATTAGTGTCTCGTTAGTCGATTCGTGCTTATTGAAAGAGGTGGAATGGGGCAGTGGATTATCCCCTTCATCGCTTTCTGCCTTCACTGGCTTTGACGATCTACGGGGGCAATCATAAGTCTTTGTTCATACGTCGTGAGTGCGTAGCACTTTACCGATCTCCTGACGTGGCAGAAGTTTCACTGAGACGCCTAGAAACGTGGATAAAGCGAGGTCTTATCGGTACTTTCAGCTGCAGTACCCTCCCCAAACTCGACTTCATATGAGAATGAAAGGTAGAGTAAACAAGCGAAGAAGGTGGTGGGTCTGAAGGAGGAACAAATCGGACAGCCAATAAGCATCAACGTTGGCGGCCAACACGTAGATCAGCACGTTTGATGGAAGAAGCCGATATGACACAGGCCGGTGCATTGTAGGTCCAAGTTACCGCAGAATGACCCGAGTAGGCCGCACCCGCAATAGAATTAGTGGTCCTTGGCCATTGCAGCCGACTGTATGCGCTCGATACCTGGAAGTGTAGGTCCGTCCCGTCCCGTGATTTCGGGCTGAAGGGTGCTACGAACAGATTGCGGGTCGACAGGCGAGGTTGAGATGCTTTCTGTATATAAGACACAGCTAATGACCGAGTGCACTCAGAATTCTCCCGGTGAGATCCCCCTCGTCATTCTATCCCTCTACGCGCTGGTCGCTATTAGCAATCACACTCTCAAACATAACCATCTGAAGTATGAGGATATTACTTCATTCGTGTACTCTTGCGGTGGTCATATCGCTCACGGAAGCTGCTCCTGCCGACGTCCATGTAAGTCATATTGGGCCTACAGTTATTATCCGAAATATGTGCTCTCTCTTAATCAACATAATCGACACGCACCAGGGTTATTCCGCGTCGAACTTGACGAACAATACTATGCGTCGGACGAGAGACCACACAACCACAAAGCTGAGAGTTAGAACGCTCGCCCATAGGACACCTCTTCCATGTACGGGGAGGGCCACGGATGCCACATCGTACGTTATCCACTGCTGTCACGACCAGCGCAGTTTCTCTTCATAATAAATTTAATCTTCCAGTGCAACCTGGATTCTTCCGGAATTTGCACAGGGTATCAACGCACACGATGACCCAAACCCCGAAGAGCCTGCCTATGTGTCGCCTGGGACGGGAACCGATGGTGTAGAGATCGATAACCCAGAGGACTACGATCTCGATGACATGGCCGAAGGCACATACCAGCAGTCCGACGATGCTGGAGGAACAAAAAGTGTTCGATCTGGGAACTTGGGTCTCCTGACACTCCATAGACGTTTCCCAGTGGATTGGAAGACCATTGTGTCTGCCCCTACTAGTGAGTTCGGCACTCATAGAATGTGCGTCTGATCACTAATATTAGCCTGATCAGAACTCAATTATAGAAAGGCTTTCTTCGAACAGCCTACCACCAAGCAATTTGCATATTACGCAAAAGAGGTCAAGAGTCGACGGACCTGGGATTTTGTCGAGAGACCATTGTCAAAGAAGCTGCCCCAAAAGGCTGGAGCATTCAACGTCGAGCATGTTGTGGAGATTCAGAGGGTCAAGACCATCTTCCGTCACCCAATGCCCGCCGGAGTGAGCAAGAAAGCATGGGATCTGATGCAGGTCGCCGTAGACCGGGATACCAATTCGGTATGGGGTACGAATCGGGGTTCCCAATCACGCTCATCATGTTGACGTATAGGCCAACAATCAAGTCAAAGAAAGGCTCGGAGGGATTTTGAGTAAGCCGCTAATTACGCGAAGCTAAGATATACTCACCAATATGTTTCGCATCCTTGTAGACTCAGTCAATAACCTCCGACTTTTCCAAGAGCGACCTAATTGGCTGAAAGGCAAGATATGTGCATTCGTCGACTCAGTATGTGCTTCACCATTAACCTGATCATGACTTACCTCGTATACAGTCGAATATACCCGGAACGAAGACCACAGCAGTGGGACCTCACTTCTCAGAGACATGGTCTAGAAGCAACGCTTGGGCAGTGGCGTGGTATCTGGACGTGACCTCCTCACAATACGTTCTTACCGTAGATTCAGTCAGTCAAGAAATCTCAAAACAAACCTCTGATCAAGCGCTGGCGGATTGGGTGAAAGCGACCCTACTGGACCTTCAGCAGAAAGACAAGGACTTTGTTCGTGCGCAGTTGATGAAGCCGATTGGAAAGGACGGGGATGTGTTTGAGACAGAGGATATGGTAACGCTTCCTCCACTTCCCAGTGCGGCTTCTGGTGCTGGTGCACCAACAGCGACCGGTAAGAACTAGGCAGGGAAATAGTTGGTTGCATCATACTTGTATGGTTGAATGATATGTCGAAATATTCGTCCTTGTATCACGGAGTCAACTCGTAATGGTATTTCAGCGCAAAGGATGTAGTTTGCGCATGCAAATAATTAGCTCGGTCAGTCAGAACAAACCAGTGTCCACCTCGACACCACAGTCGTATCCATTATCAAGAGAGCGTCCGTTCAGCTCGTGTTCAAAGATCAGCCTAGTAGTATGGCATTAGAGTTGCCACGTCATAGAAATTCGAGTAAAGAGCAAGTAAAGGGGACGAATCAGTACGAACCTGTACTGATCCTCTACAGCGTAGTACTTAGACAATCCCCGGATACTTGTTGACCAACAATGAACGAACTGGAAAGTGACTGAAAAGGGCAGAGGGAACAGCGCGCTTCGCAAACTTTTTGAGATCATTTAGAGCTTAGTCATCAATCCCATCTTGTCCTCGACATCGATAGTCCAGAGCTCGCTGTTGACAATGATGAGCTCAACGTCAATCGAACGTCCCCTATTCATCTCAATTTCGGTGACGAAGACCTGATCCATCAAGATCTACCGCCTACCACCGTCCATAATGGTTTCCTTGCGGCACGATGCGACGGCGCACCAGATATTGGCAACATCCTGAGTCCCTAAACGATGACAGTCTCTCGTTCGTGCCATCCAGGAGAATATACGACTAGGACAGGCTAGAATTCGTTTGTTGGATGATATAATATCACGACGTGAGTATCCTGTCAATATTGCACTGTTTCTTCGTGTCTTTCTTTAAATCTTTTGAGGCTCCCGTCGCCGATGATCGATTGATCTCTTCACTTTTTCGTATCGCATATGGTCGTCATTCTTGATCTAAACCTCTTCCTACATTCCGCTGCGACTTGTACTGATGATCTATCCTTGTCTCAGTCACTCTCGGCATTCGAGTCGCGGCTCAGTTCCGTCGATGTCAAGGAAGACTCCATGCGCCGAAACCGCTCTTTTGTGACCACCTTCTTGGAAGACACGTCTAGCCGACAGCTCAGGCTCGTCCATCGGGCTATGTGTCGGCCTGGAGGGTGATTACACCTTACGCAGAATCTCCTGACTCTCGACGCAAAGCCCGAGGTCGGAAGCAGTGAGCCGTGCTGAAACTTGTAGGCATCCGCTGCTTTATGCTTTCGGTGAGTTTCTCAATCTCCAGACTCCTTCATGTCTCTATGTCGTTCGCACCGGTTCTTTCTCGAGTGCATGCTTCCTGCCTGTCAACCCCCTTCTTTGTCTACGCTTCCGTATTACACATTATCTCGCCTTTCGTTCTCTCAAGTTATCTATGATGTTTGCTGATCCTCATTCTATAGCCTGGGTCACGTCTCTACACCGGCGTTCGTATCTTGGCTTCCGCCGGGTGTCGATTGATTATACGCCGAAGACGGAGGCATCTCGCTTTTTAGTGACACCCCAGCACCGTCGTTGCCACCTCCCCGCAAAGCGTTGTCACCATCGCGATGAATAGGGACAGTGGGCAGGGCGCGGGCGTGGGCGTGGGCTTGCTAGGAGGTTCAACACCGTCTATTTGTAGCCAACGACCGCGTTCGTGTTCCGTAACCATCTATTCATTTTGTTCGACTCAAATCGGATCCGTTTGACGCTGTTCTCCTGTAGCATCAAACTAGATTGTGGGGCCCTCCTCAAGCTCAGTCTGTCACGTTTGACGCTCAAAACACCAAGAATAGTCCGACCTCCGCACCGACATCGTTGGTTCTTGCATCGAGAATCGCGCTAGCGTACCCCTACGAGGAAGGCGATGGATAGGTCATGCTGAGATAGACATGGGAGAACATGTATCGCGTTGAACGACCAGTCAACAATTGTATTGCGCTTCATTCGTGTTCGGTGAGTATTGCCCTTCCTTGTTCGGTCTTCGTCGTCCGTCTCTCCACCCTATCCCACCCAGTGCCGAATTAGATCTGTTCTGACGTTGTTGTCTTTTAGCACTAACCTCGATCGACACTCCTTTCTTCATGCTCGACGTTCCATCAGCCAGCATGAGCGATGGTAATCTTGCCTCCTCCTGGCGCTTTACCTTCCTTCCCTCCTACTCCATCCCTTTTCTCTGCCCCTTCCCTGCCCAAAGCTCCGTGTGCAGTCGCGTTCGTGCTCGTCGACCCTTCCCCTACCTGTGCACTCGTCCCCATCATCTCTCATTCGCCCACTTGAGCTGGTCAAGTGGGCGTCGGGGCTGTCGTCGCCGCTAATACTATCGCGCTGTGGCCCCTCTATCGCCCACCAACCATCCTGATATAGGCATAGTCTGGCGACTCCTTCCTCCGTGCGGCGGCTACTGCGGCCTGTCCCTCGAAAGAACAAGTGCAAAGACACCGTGAAAATCCTCGGTAAACAGTTGCATTCACAAGGGGGGGCCAAAGTCTGAAGAGTCCACCTAGCTAGATTAGCCAAGAGATAACGAGATAGAGTAGCGTGAGCTTATACCTTTCATCTTGAACGAGTGCCAAAGACAAAGTACACGGGATCTGAAACGAGTTTAAAATCGAATCAAAGTTCAGATATCACGAAGCAAATAGTAATCGTACGTGGACTCACCTTCTCCTCTACCCAATTGATGTCTCCTTCACGCTCCAGGTACTAGGCGTAGATGGATACGCAACTTATAGGTGTCTTCACGTTCAAGCCTGGCTGATACAGGCCCTAAGCTTGAACGACTCGGACGTCGTAGACTCGTAGTTGCCTCAGGCGTCCTTGAAACTTGAAAGCCCATCTTTAGTAGTCAGAGCTTTGAAGGCCAAACGATAGAGTCTCCAAAGACTCACTCAATGTCAAAAACATCCTGCATTCACCGTAAGTACATAGACTTGAGATTGACTGAGTAATACGAGGACATGGTCCGAAAATCGACTCTGCGAACAAGCCGAAAGAGGTGTGAAAAAGTCGGCCCGATAACGCCGAACGCTCTTCATCGTTGACCACGATGTCAAAACGCGACCACGACGGCGAACTCACCCATTCCACCTCAATGCAGTGCTCGAAGTCCTCTTCTACCTCAACGACGATGTTCGAGGCCTCCAAAAGCTGAAGAAATTCCTCGAAAATGGTCCTACAGACGAGCTCAAACCAGGTTCAACCATATCCTCGTCGGCTTCGACAACTGGGCCTACATCGTGCCAGGATTTCTTCGCACCTAGCGAAATGTACTCTTTCCCTGTTACGAGAGATACGGGCCCCGCGAGTAGGCCAACGATGCCAGCAGTGAGGTGGAACAGGGCGATGGATCTGTAAGTGTCGGATGGAGTGCGATGAACAGGGATGCCCTAGCGACAGTGAAGATGATGACGATGACAGACGGGAGAGGAGGATTTGGGTGTGTGGGAGGTAGTGGGAGAGGCAGTTTCAGCTTCGAAAAGGGCCACGTCTTAGTTCATGGTGCGTTGTCTTTGCTAAAAACCTAGCCTATAGCTGACGTGTCACTTTCGCCCCTAGTAGATGTCTCCTTATCCTCTCATATCACTATGTATGCCACCTATCTGTACCCAATGCTACCTCTGCTTCTATATCTACCAGCCACGACGCGTATGCGTCTGCAATAAAAGGCGTTCATGCCTCCGAATCAGCGAATGATTCGAGGACATTGCGCACTCCGAGTCTCAAGCTCAAGTCACAGATCTCAACATGCAACGTTAACAGCGTTCACCGTAAGTAACTCCTCCCTTTCTTCGAATCACACCGCGAATATTGCACCATAGATCTCCGGGATGTGAAGACCTACCCTCCATATTGGAGGACCAGTCCCTTCGCGCGTAGGCGACTCAAACTCACGACATCCTTTAATGACATTCTGCTTTTAGCGACCGGGATGCGGGAGGATTTGTCTCTGCTTCCAATTCAATGCATCTTAGTGTTGGTTCATCTGTGACGAATCCTAACATGAGTCGCCAGTAATGGTCTTCGTTTTTCATGAAACTTCTCCTCGGCCGTCACGGGGCGCTTGCGACATCATAACTCTTTCAAGCTACAGTACTCTGTTTACGCACCACACACCATAGCAGAGTAGTTCCGAGCTGATACCTCCTGTAGGTGGACACTACATTCACGCCCCATCTCGTAAAACTGTTGCTCGACTCCCTTCGTTCTACGCCGTCTACATCGTAGTGACTCGGATCTGAGCTCATACCGCCTAGGTTCCTCAGGAGCTATGCGATGTTCAGCAGTGCTCATGATGCATCTTATATCCTCAGTTCCCGCTCTCGATTCCTCACTGATTCCCGTACTCACATAGCTCCGGCGTCACAGGTTGTCTGTATAGGTCGCGATCTTTCTAGAGATACGAGTCGTTCAACTTGATGTTCTCCCATATGTTTCTTGCGGGAGCGTGCTTATATTGAACGTCTTTGGCTTCGGTGAGTCTTCTCTGTCCTAGTATGACAGTTCCGAGCTGATACCTCTTGCAGGGTGCGATACTCTATGCACGCCCCTTGCTCGTGGAGATATGGGGTAGGGTGATTTCCCTTTTGGCGAGTCTTCTCCGTCCTAGGAGAGTAGTTCGAGGCTTATACGTCCCATAAGTCTTGAGAATCTACGCGAAGCCAGAACTATATGGTACGTCTATGATTCCTCGTATTCGAATTCCTTGATAACTTTAAACTTTTTCATTGTCCGTATGGCCCTTGAATCCGGATCTCCTCAGAGAAAACGTACCCTCCCACAGACTGTCGTGAGCGTGGAACTCCATGTATTCGAGAAACCTTTGTCGATCTGTGAAATTGACGCCGTGTATCCAGCGTCCTTCCTTCTTGCTTCATGGTTTCTCTGTTCATAAGCATTCATTTTGTTCCTTCGCTTCCTCGTCCTGTCCTGATACCGGCGATAGAGAGGCTTGAAAGAACGTGGATGAGTATGTGATCAATTGATAAGGGTGCAGCTGACCATTGGCTGACCAAGGCGTTAACCTCTTCACTCAGCACGAACAATCGCATATGCCCTGATTCTTCCTGGATCTCGGAGATATGGTCAGGCAGCAGGTGCGATTGTTTGATGCTTCAATGTCAGATGCGAAATGCCGTCAATGACATGTTCTTTCTCCATTGATATAGGTACTGCTTTCTGCTCTCGTTCTCCTTATCCTCGTGCGATGCGGCTATACATTCCGTTGTCTCGACTCCGACAGAGAGATCACATATTTCTCGTCACTAAGGCCCGAGATGATCACCCGTCCCGAATACCCGTGTGTGCCACGGATCCAGCCACTCTCTATGCCCTATGTCTGATCTTCGCACGGAGGCTTCTGAAAAGTCTAAGACCACGACGACTACCGTGGGACAGTCCAAATCCCTCAAAATCACGAATGCTCGCTCGTGTTCCGTACTTCAATATAGCTTGCCATTCGCTTTTGAAGCCAGCGATTCTGTAAGCGTTGCGACATCATGAGTTCAGATAAACGATTCACAGTTGCAATCTGGTGAGTTGGGCATAGCTATCAATCTCTCACATTACTGACCATTCGTGTCCCTATCAATCCACAGTGGTGCCGGGATTGGTGGGTTGACGTGCGCTGTGGCATTATCAAAGTACCCCGACATCGAAGTCGAGGTCTACGAAGCTGCGACGATGTTCGGCGAAGTAGGAGCTGGGCTCGGGTTGTTCCCGCGTGAGTTGAACGCGATGATCTGGTTCTCGCAATATAACCTTGCGCAATCTCGCAGGCCCGTGGAAGATCATTCAAAGGCTGGGTCTCGAAGATGATCTGCTCAAAGTAACATCCGTCAAGCCCAAGGATGGTCTAGGTATTCTGATATGTCTTCCCCTGCGTACGTCGTGGACTCATGCGACTTTCGAAGCTCCAATGTTCGGATATCGCAAGGGCGACCAGGCGAAGGGTCTTGCATTCTATACCCTCGAAGGAGGTCAGTCTAGACCATTATATTCACGTTCTCTACCTGCTGAACGAATCCGTAAACAGGTACAATGATACCCCTCCTCCGCGCTGACTTTCAACAAGTCCTTCTCCGTCGCCTGCCGGAAGTCTGTCACACCTACACGTCGAAACGCCTTTGCTCATACACGCAAGGAACAGCACCCGGAGATCCCATCGACCTTCATTTCGAGGATGGAACGACATCCCAGTGCGACATCCTCATCGGCGCGGATGGACTCAAGTCGGCTGTACGGCGATCTCTGTTGACAGAGAAAGCTGGTCGCGCCGAGACGGAAGGGAGGACGAAGGAAGCTGTGGAGGCCATGAGTGCGGTAGATGCACTTTGGAGTGGAACGACTGCGTATCGGGCACTTATACCTGCTGAAAGATTGAACACGAGGGCTCCTGGCCACAGAGTGCTTGATACACCCACCCAAGTATGTTCAATGTCTTTCGTGATTTGTCCTACACTTCGACTAATTATGACGAATAGTACATGGGAAAGAACGCAGTGAGTCCGACATTCATATATTCATCATCCTTTATGAAACCAAATTTCGTTATCGCAGCATATGGTCGTCTATCCAATTCAACACGGCAAGATGATCAACTTAGTCGCGTATACCGCTCAACACGACCTGGAGAACACCACTTTCGATGGGCCATGGTCATCGGTGATCGATAAATCAGTGTTCGCATCCTACTTCGCCTCTTGGGAGCCGGAAGTTCAGGCGTTAATTGATGTTCGCATGTTTCTCCTCTTGATCGATCTTTCGAATGCTTATACTTAGTTGACATTATTAGTGCATTGATAAGCCTCTGCAATGGGCGATCCATACCGTAAAGCCAATGGAATCATTTGTCTCTGGACGCGTCGCACTCCTAGGGGATGCTGTGAGTTCATCTTTTCTTGTCTTTAACCCCTACTTGACTTGTTTCACAGGCTCACGCGATGGGTCCATTCCAAGCTTCGGGTGCGGGCCAGTCAATCGAGGTACGTAGTTTGTCGTTGTTCAACATTCATACTCAGCTCACGTCATTCAGGACGCATTCATTCTAGCGACAGTCCTCGGTCATCGTCGCACCACACTTGAAACAGTATCACGCGCGCTTGACATATATGACGAGCTACGACGACCCTTTGCCCTGCGAGTACAGGAAACATCTCGCCTGGATGGCCAGTATTATACTCTTCAGATGGATGGCGTGAGCTTTGATGTAGCGTCTGAGAGTGAGCTGTGGGATAATTTGCAGCATTTGGGGAAGACAGTCGCGAAGGATTTTGAATGGAGTACGTTGTTATTATTCTCATCACTGCCCATTCGTTGTCTGACCTCGGTAATTCATCATTTAGCTTGGTCGACCTCGATAGACGGGATGCATGATGAGGCGATCAGGATGCTTGAATCGTGACGACTGTAAACGCATACTTTTCTTTTCTTCCTCAATCGCGTATATCGGTAGCCTATATCGCCAATGCACAAGTAATATTTGGTTTTATGGCCAGTGTATCATCCCCAGAATTAGCTTGCCTCGCCTCGCAAGACTCATGTGCAGACGTGGTAGCTCCATTCGAATACCGCACTCTTGCACCAGACCGGCCACACTGGCACTCCGTAGATCCAGTCGGCCCGAGGAGTCGAAGGACAATGGTGCAGGATAGCATACAATAAGTAAGCACAGCAACCGACTGTCGAACAATGCATGCTGTATATCGCCTTATATGGTGCGGGCCACTCCGATTAACGCCCTGGCCACGCCCACGTGAGGATCGCGAAGGTTGCAATTCCACTTGGCCATGAAGTGGCACGGTATAAGAGGTTGAAGTTCACGATAAAGTTGTATCTCTCTCTCTCTCTGTGTTCTCTGTTATCCGTGATTATTGAACGTACTCAGTGGCTCGCCAACCATAGATAGTTCAACTATCAGCCATCCTTCACTGTAAGTATGATCCGAACGAATCCAGATTATCCAACTCACTCCTCCTAATTACATCCACAGAAGTCACTGTCAACGCTCGAATTTTCTATGCAGTCTCAGCCCCCTGCGAACAAGCTGTCGATCACTAACATCATGTCCCCTGCCCCTCTCGACGACGTC
>CEMG01176714.1:390-16232 GCA_001179705.1 Baeospora myosura
GAGTAGAATACGACTGGTTGTCGCGTTGATGACATCGGCGCGAACTTGCGGACTGCCTCCTCCTTCAAGTCTGTTCCGCTGCACTAACGCCAATCAGATTGATCAACCATTGTCATTAGAATCATCTTTGATTTGAGGCGCAAACATGGAAAGGAATTCAACATGTTCGTCGGTACTTCCAAGGCGAGTAATTGTAATTGTGCAATGGTACCAAGAACCTTGATAGTAAGATCACCATACATGTACGATTTGTCTATACGTTCAGTTCCATTTCAATGATATCAGACCGTTCAGGTCGGCCGTCATTTTGGACACCACCAACTTATGTTGCTTAGGGAAGAACTCCCAACCGGACATTCGCCTACCCTGCAAGGTAACTACCCCAGGTCTTTCCGAGATACCGAGCACGGTGATGACCTGCAGCTTGGCCTGGACATGGAACAATCCTTCGGGTTTTATGACAACATCGCCCTTCGCAGCTGAAATCACGAGGGTCTTGCTATCACCAGGAGGAAAGCTTATACCATCGTCGATATACGCAGACCCGTACGCCTGGTGATTTGGGGAGAGCGAGATGAGCAGTGAGTACGGGCCTTGGCGCGTTTCCTCAATAGTATACGCAGGTTTCGCATGCAGAAGCAATGCTGAACCATCACGAATATGAACGTTGATATGTCCTAACGGGGCTGAGAGTGTCGTGTTACCGCCCGGAAGGGCCTTAACAACGTTGTGGGTGTACCAATCACGCCAGATTACACGACCACGCCCAGGGAAGATGCCTTGGGTATGATCAGGACATGCTGATAGTGGAGAAAGGACCTCACATACCGTCAACCGTGGTGACATTCGGCGTCAAGACAGGCGTAACCAAGATATCCCGACCGATCAAGAATTGTTTGTCGACACCAAAGAGCTCGGGTTCATCGGGAAACTCGAAGAAGAGTGGGCGAACCGGCGCAGTTCCCCTTGTGGAGGAGTTAGCGAAGAGGGTATACTAGGAGAGGAATAATATCAGAGGCCTAAATATACAACACAACGCCGGAACTTCTCACCCAATAAGGTAGCATGGAATAGCGGGTAGCTATGGCGCTCCGTGAGGCGCTTGCGACGCTATCCCAACGGTATGGTTCTTGTGAGAGGGCACCGCGTTGATTATGGTTACGGTAGAACGGAGTGAATGCCGAGAGCTGCATCCAACGATTGCAGAGCTCCTCGTCCGTGTTCCCCTCTGAGCGAGTGTCAGATATAGAAAGTCAAGGAGTGTATATATGTTTGGTCGCACCGAAGCCGCAGGTATCTGCACCGACGAAGGGGATCTGGAAAAGTTGGAACTGAAGGACCCCTTGTAGACTGTAGTAGAGATATTGCCACCTAAAGTAACGCATTTAGGCTGTGGATTCGTAATTCATCAGAATGATATATATATACTTGGAGAAGTTGTCCCCCAGCTGGAAAGGGCGCATCAGCCTCAGCATCACGACGAAGCTAATGAGAGCTTCAGACATACCCAGTGCCCGGTCCATTTTCCGGAAGACGGAAAAGTCGACCTGCTGATCAGGAAAGGCCTCTTCCCAGGCAATATATCTTGAAGTGCGAGATGGGTAGTCTTTTCTTCCATCAGACCCCATAGGTTGTGAACATCCAGCTCAACCAAGTTCCCGGCATGAGTTGCATTTGTCGCAACAGTGTGCAAAGAGAGCCTTCCTTGTGCTAATATTGACCATTAGGCAACGTGGGCGCACAGAAGAAGCTGGAAGCCAAACCATTGTGAATAGGGTAAGGTGGCGAATTGACATCCCGACTGGCAGCCCGACGAGTTAGGGGTGATTTCCCATTGACGCTGGGGCTGGATGTACAAGTGAGCGTCCCGTTGATAGTGATATTCCCGCTGGGTCCGGACACCGAACGGTCATAGCTTCAGTATGGGCATTAGTAGAGAATTATCCGAAAGAAACCGAAGCTAACCATTCGGGATAGTCTACTACAGGGCTACCAGGATCCCCGGGTAAAAGGATCGGGAGAGAAGTATCAGAAAGATTGGCTCCTGTTCCACTATGGACGCACAAAATCAATAACAGTCATCTACAACATCATCCGGTTACTCACCATGACCCGTCGCAGAAAGAGCTGACCTCGTTCATATCGAGCCAAATCCCTGAAAACTCGACTCCGGCCTTGGTCCAGTTTCGTAATGCATCAGTCCACCATTCCTGAGCGCTCTTGCGGAACCAGTCGGGGAAAACCTACGGGGAAGATTTTAAGCATATATCAGCCGCACTGTGGGATGGAAACTCGTGTATTCTGATGGACGTACGGTATAACCAGGCCACACTTGGCCGATGTACTCAGATCCGTCCTCGTTTTTGATGAATACCTCTCTACATTGTTGTCAGAAGGGTTTGCTTTGGGAAGGATGATGTCTAATACCTTTCGTGACCGTCTGTATATGGGTCATACTGATGGAACGGTAATTAACGTGGTTTGAGGGTACAAAAATGATAGGGCTAACCTCATCAGATGCATTGTTTTGTACGGCGACGGCCGCGTCTACGATCGGTATGTCTACGTTCATGTCAAAGAGATCAGTTTAACAGGGCTACCCAGAGCGTATGTCGTACACTTTTGATGGTCAGAAGCCTATAGAAGGTTCAACATTCGTTTGTTTTCACAGAACCAATAAAGCTGTAGAGACTATAAATGAACTACTCACTAGCTGGCGAATGAAGGTGCGAACTTGATCGAGGGGAAACGTCACAGGATCGGTGGTGAAGTCTCGATATGCATGATACAGATCGATGTCATTCCACATTACTGAGATACTAGTAAAGATCTGACGGAGATGGACGTATGACTCCTGCGCACCTTCCAGTGGGATATCAGCCTCTCGCATCTTCTGCACCTGTAGCATAGTTTCGTTGATATCATGATATCCCCATCTACATAGCCACCGCAGTGAAACAATGAGTACTTCGTGAGTAATCAATGTGGAACAAAGGCAAATAATTAAGTCACCTGCAAAGATGGAACCCAAATCCCCAAGCGGGCTGCCAGGTCGGTAGTCCGACCAAGGCGCCGTACTGTTCGACTACGCTTTGAGGTGTTGGACCAGAAAAGAAATAGAAGTCCATTACACCTCCGAGCATCCGGTACTCGACAAGGGAGACAGGAGAGCCGGGTGGTGTTAGAAGTAGGATGTCCGCACCAGCAGCGCTGCAACGAATGGAGATGGTTAGGCCAGTGCGGATAACAGGAACGGAAGGCATCTATCACCTCATCAGGAAGACCCCGTGAGAGCTGGATTTGTTTCGGGTTTGATCATAGCGATGCTCAAGGTAGAAAGGGTGAGAGCCATAACTGAAACAGAAAGGGTGGCGTCAATACGGTCACATGTCAATTGAGATGAGAACGCGCAGGGTTGCGCAAATGCGCAGGGACCATGAAGGCAAGGGGTCCCGAGGAATCGAAAAGGATGAAGGACTCACATGTTTTCATCTGGTGGATCCGCCGCGTCACGAGCCCACATCGTCTGTATCGTGCCTCCATTAGGCCCAATGTTACGCCTGAAACCAGAGGGCGAAACCGTCTCTCCAAGGCCATACACATTCGCGTCCAAGGGAAGGGCTGATGCAAGCTGTATTCAAAGACATGAGATTAGGTCGAGGCACATATACAGAATGCAAGGCTACCTGGAGGTATTGATCTTCAAATACCAAAGGGAAGCCGTCTAATGCCGTGCTTTCGTCACCAAGGATGACCGGTGAGATGGGCGTGGGCGGGAGCGACTTGATCCTTGTATCGAAAAGAGGGGCTGCATTGGGTTCGGATCTTCGAGTAATCCAGAAAGCGAACGGGTTCGGATCATAGTTGAAAATCAAGTCTGCTGCCTCCTCGAACGAGGTTGTCGGTGGCGCAGGCCGGTCAATGACAGATTCAGGGATTACGAATTGTTGATCGTCACTGTCGAAAATGTTGACGCGAAGGCTGGAACGGATGTGAAGGACTGAGGATGTCAGGACGGAGTAGGTTGGCTCACCGTGAACAGCTCTCGTACGTCACTTCGAGTGTAAGATCAGCAATGTCTCTACCAAAGGCGTTACATGCGGGGCCAGCTAGAGCAAGTCTAGCCGTGAAACCAGATACTGTTTCTTCGACAGAACTGAGTGCGTATCCTTGGGAAACATCAGCTTGGGTTCTGTTGTGGATGGCAGGTCGTTCGCACCTGGACATCCAGCAACACTATGCGAAAAGGCGTCGTCGGTATTCGAATCAGTGTACGCAACTGGAGGAACTAGTTGAGTTTGTAAACTCGGAATGTATCGCCCAAGACCACCTGCCGCAAGGACAAGCCCAACAAGCACTCCTGACTTCAGCATGATGGGGCAGGAGGACAGGGAATTGTCAGAGGACCCTTTCTTATATATCTTGGAGCGTGGATGGTTTCCTCAGAGCCGAGGTCGTGGCAATGTTTATAGGGTCTGAATACCCAGGTCAGCTGGATAGTAATGAAACAAGGTCGATCGCACCATGATCCGGCCAACGTAACTTTATGACTGCATTGACCTTCTCTTTCTACATATAGATCTCCCCACGTCAAGAGAGAGTATATGCTCGCTGATAGTGCGTATGTTGGACCGTCATATCGAAGCTGAAGGAGGTCGTGAGTACACCATTCTGAGTAGCAACTGAGCTGAAAGAACGAGCCTTTACGTCGTATCACAGGCAGCTGACAGCCCTTTCTCGACATTCCCAAGGTCTGTACATAATGCTGGACCATAATGTACATCACGGCGGGTCTGTGACTTCACTGACATGCACGATGCACTCCTTGCGACGTCCGGCCCTGAAAATGCGGCAAAATGGGGTCCTATCCAAAGCGATTGGAATTTAAGACATATTGAAGCTCGAGATAAGATATATTGTCGGGAACCCCTTGTACGTGTCATGTAAGAGAAGAAAAGAGGGATTTTCGTTGATGCTTGAGCTCATCATCGGCAGTGGCGAGGTCAACTTCGTTCTCACGTGCACCGTCAATTTGGCGTCGCGCATCTTCGATTCTTTCTGCTCCGAGTCTTTTGCTCTCTCTCCACTTTTGCCTCATATCGACGCTATGACTAGACGGAGGAAATCTTCAATAGCTGCAGAAACAGCGCTCGTCGATGCTCAACTTCAGATACTGCGAAGGCGGGAGGCGGAAGCGCAGAAGATACTGAACGGCATGCAGCGAATGCAAAACAACATCAGGTCGGAACGAGTGGCGTTAGAAATGAGAACGTTGACATTGGAAGCGGAGGCATATCCTATCTCCTGGCTACCAAACGAGTTGCTTCTCGATATCTTCATCGCTCTCCTCGACACGGAACACAATGCCGCCCAAACCGGCGCTGGAGATGTGAACCCATTAGCACCAATGGTGCTCTCTCATGTATCCCAAAAATGGCGAGAACTCTCTCTTTCTACTTCGCAGCTGTGGACCCGCCTTTTGTTCCCTAGAGGAAGGCGATGGAGCAGCCGGTTACTCGTGAATTTCATGCAGAGGTCCGGAAGCTTCCCCCTGGACGTCGTTTTCGATAACGTTGGCGCAGGAGGACAACACATATCCACCATGATCCATCTTCTGGACATGTACGATATCACACGAGTGCGCTCCTTTGTTATACGATGCGAAGGAGCCACCGCGATGGAGGAAGTAGTCCACATGTTGAATTCCGCTCATCTCCCCATTCTACACACTCTCGACCTTTCATGTACAGCGCAACTACCTCTGGGATCCATGGACACAGTGTCAGACTCAATAATACAACAGCGTCTAGCTCTCCACGAGCTTCCGAGACCTTCCTCCTTGAAGCGCCTCCGATTCCAGAACATACCTTCCCTCTGTCTGCCACTATGGCTCGTCTCTACAATCACGTCTTTGGAGCTCTGTTATCCGGCTCCAGGAGGGACTTCCACATTCAAAGCGACAACCCTGCTTGGCCTGCTGTCCTCGACACCCCAATTGGAAGAGCTCTTGCTCCACAATTCTGTCCCTTTATTCGACATTACTCTCGGAGAAGATGGCGTGCCTGCTGCCCTTGACAGCGCAGCAAGCGTTCAGTCCGTTCAACTTTCACAACTCAGACGGCTAGAATGGAGCTACCCATCAGCATATATGGTGTTTCGCCTTCTCTCCTTCCTCATATTACCTTCATTGGAGAAATTTGACGTATGGGTCGACCCGGATCCTCGCCCTGTACATACAGTTTCCCCACCCCGTGTCTTCCCGGTGGATCCTTTGCTTTTCAGCTCCCTCAAGGATTTGAGCATCCAGTATGTCGACGAAGACGCCATCACATCTATCGTTCGTCGGTTCACGCTTTCATCGCTAACGAAACTCGAGATCACCAACGTCGATACCAGCGTTAGGAAACCAGGCGACGTGACGTTTTCCGTCCTGCCGCGCATCGAGTCGATCTTCCGAGACCCCCGTCTCCCATATTTGACGCACCTCACCCTGTCACACCTGGAGATCTCGAGAGACAACAAAGCGGATGTGATGCTGGGCTATATGCCCGTGCTCGCATCGCTTTCTCTAGATTCGTGCATCGGCGTTGAGATCCTCCTAGAGGCTTTGACGCTCAGGGTCCCCCTCGCAACAAGGTCAGCTGAAGGCAGAATCAGGAAGCGCGGGGTGCGATTTTGCCCACGACTCGAAGCCCTGGCGTTCTGGGGTTGCGGGGAGATAACATTTGAGGAGGTGCGGGCCGTAGTGATGGCTCGAAATGCTGTCGAAGAGGAGCAGGAGGAGGCTGCTGCAGGTGGTGGCCGCTCGACCGACCCCGAGATCGAGATCCGAGAAAATGGAAACGGGACCAATGGAAAGCATGAGGATGGGGGTGTAGATGTAGTTGCGGGTAGGAAAATTCGACCATTACGGAAGACTGTTCGGCGCCAGGTTCAGGGTCAAGTCGCCGCTGGACTAGATGGATCTCCCTCTTCCTCCGCAACACCATGGGCGAACATTATTGCAATGCAAGAAGTCTCAGAACCCGCGAGTATAATTTACGTCCGCGTGGAGGACTGTGCGACAATCACTGAAGAGAAGGCGCTGTCCTTGAAGGAAAATGGAGTGGTGGATGTCGTGTGGAGTGGTCTGTCGTAATATCGTCGGTAGCTGAGCATTTTCTCCATACCTGGACAGTATGCACGCGGGTGTGTTCCTTCCATCTTTTTAAACGGACAGTCCGATGATAGATTCCTACAATACCCTACATCTACATACGCCAAGGTTGACCTAATTATAGGAATACTCGTACGATGGAAAAAAGAGTTCCCCGTTGACTTCTCTTCTCTTCTCCTCTTTACTCTTCGACTTGCCAAAATATAACAGAAGAAAATAATCAAGGATGATGATAAATTACCCAGAAAGTTATTCATTCTAGTCATGTAACTCCCAGACACTTCCGACTTCAGCGTGGAGGCGCTAGAAGGGTTTGACAGCGTAGATCAGCGCGGAATCCATCACAGATACCGAATCACGTACCTCCGGGGAAACGTTCATAGCGCGAAGAGCCTCGAGAACAGCCTAAGTGACAAGAAAATTCATTTATCATGATTGCGGTCTATGATTGATGATAGGCGGGCGAACCTGTCCAGTCCATTGCTCCGTTTCCGTAACTCTTTCGGGAGCAATAAAATCCTGCGAGGTCCGGGACGCAAATACCATCTGGGCTGCAGCTACTCTGATTAAGGAGTCAGGAGAAGCCAGAGCGACTGGAGTCGGCGGCGCAGTTGGATGCGAGGCCGTCGGAACAACAGGACCTGTGGCGAGTGGACTCGGCGGAGGAACCGACTTGTCTTTCCCGAGATGGTTGCCCCAGCAGGCAGCGAGATGATATAGGTGATGGGTTTCCATCTTCCGAGAAAGGAATTTTAGAAGACAATCGATCGTACTCCCACTGTCAGTCTCACCTCGAAGGTCGCCAGGTTCTCCACAGAGGACATTAGATGCTCAATGAGTTTCTCGTTGTGGTCTGGGAATGAAGTCAGTCTGCCCTGAGACGAATAGAAGCTATCAACTCCTATCATCAGCCAGTGGGACAATTGAAAGAGGAGGAGATATTAACCTGTCCGCAGATGCGTTAACCACTCCACTAACAATCTGTGTCTTCGAATCCTCGGGTCGCGCCGACTCCAGGGCTTTTTTCACCTAAACATACTTCTTGATCAAAAGATGGGATGACCGAAACGTGAAGATATTCACTTCAAGATGTAGTTCCGGGTCTGCCGCAACCTGGGTAGACAATATGATCAACTGAGTCGTCTACAAATCGAAGGCCACGTACAGGTTTGCTGATTCGGTATGCAGGCTCAGTCCCCTCTGCAGGGTCGCTGAAATCGAAATCGAAGTTCCGAGTCACAGCAACACAAGCACTGGGAGCCACAATAGATCCAACAGGTACGTCTATAAGGCCACCGCAGGAGCCGAGCCTTCATCGATCGCAAAACACTGATGTTATTATTTCGCCATGAATTAGAGGATGAACCATCTGACCGTATGACGAACATGTCGCCACTTAAACATTCCCGCACTTCTCGAACGAAGAAATCCATATTAGGGCTTCCCATCCCAATACTGACGATAGATACAGGAACTCCTTTGTATCGGCCAGTGATCGTTAAGAATCCACGTTCAGAAGATAGCTTGAATGGCTTCGGTTGCTCATCAAGGTATGTCGCGATTGTGAGAGCCCTGGATGGAGATCCAACAGTCACCTGTAGTTCAGAAAGCAACGATTAGAAACATAGCTTCAGAAAAGGTAGTTCTGTGACGCACGATACGGTTCGCCACCTCTCCAGCTCGCAATCCCAGATGATACACACGCAGATCAGCCGTCCGGGGGAAATCTGCGATTCTTTCAGACAGGGGTGAATTTGACTGCATTTTCGACACGTACTGGCATCAGTCATGGTATCTTTCATCTTGAGAAGAGTAGAAATCGACGAATCAGAGGTGAACGAGGACAAAAAGTCAAGGTATCGCTCGACGTTGAGAGTTATCGTTCAGGAGGCCAGAGCTCGAGATAACGGTCGTGCGGGTTGCCGCGTGGCGCTCATAAACCTCGTGGCAACAACCCTTGGCTTTGAACCACGACCATCAACAACAGTGCTCGACGACACCACCGACTGGCGCGACACCATTTCAGCTTTAATCTGGTTGCTCACGTCTTTTTGGCGCGAAGGTGATGTTATAATGCTTGATCTGCGGGTGTCTGCGGCCTGGTGGCGTCATCAGGGTACCAGGGAAGAACTGCGGTGATCGATTTTTCATTTCTTCACCTTGCCTCGAGGTTCGCTTTGCTTCGTAGTTATCATTCCTCGGCGGACTGTACGACTCACTGTCACTCATCAGACCCCATCGTCAGGGAGGATGCCGCAGAGACCCGCTCGAGCTTTCGCGATTTTTGCGGGAGGTCTCAAGGCAGTTCAGGGTCAAACCGTTGGAATTACAATACGCGTGTCTATCTTTATCTTGACACGTTCTAGGCTTTTCGGTGCGTATGATGGAGCTCTGCGATCTCAATCACCTGAAATGATCCTTCTTTAGCAGTTGTTTCGCAGCCAAACCATGGTGGATCTGTTAGAGTTGCAAGTCTTTAAATTGTCCTCCCAGTGCACTGTAATCACTTGTAGAAATCCAATAAAACGCGCTATTCCTCGTCGTCGTGCGCTGAACCTCTGGTCGATTCTTTCCCGGGGTCGACGGATTGGAAAACAATATCAGAACAAATTCCACCTCGATGCATTTATCGCTACGTAATTGGGTGGACCTTAGGCCGAAGGTAAGGTCGTGGCATGTCTTCTAGGACCCCTCATTTATCCAGGAATTTTTCTAGGTATTCCATCTTAGATTCCTTTGAGGGAGCACGATGGGTTCGAACTGCCCAACCGGTGATAATGCATCCGCCCCTGACAAGGAATTCGCCCCGAGGTCGACGGATGCACCGACGGTTTCGGGAGTGATAAGCCTCCGATCGAAATGCAGGAGCGGAAATAGTCGTGCAAACCTTCCTCATCATATATGAGATCTTATTCTAGGTCCTTTTGTCTGTTATTGGCCTTCGAATTGTGGGTTTGAGTTCCGCTCCGCGTTGATCTTCTTGTAATGAGTCTTTCAAGCGCTTTCCAAGGCACGAGCTGAACGCTGATTATTACTTCAGATCATGTCCGTGACGTTCCGCCGCAGATCGTCTTTTGGTCGCCGTCTAGTAGGTGACGTCGTGCCTTTTGTTGGTTCCTTCGTGTCATGCGATGATAACCAAGAAACGATTCTCCGTGTTCAATCACGCAGTGTCCTCCTATCACGGACCATGGATCCATCTAGATCTCCGACTTGACTAGGGCTGGGAAACTGCCGCATCACCGCCGAAAACATAGGTAACGTACTTGAAACGGCTCGAGTTACGCGCCCGCCATTAGTCCGCACAGAGAGCTCCCAGTGGTTTCGTTGGCTGGAACGTCAACGTAACCCTTTTGTGCTTGCGCCCTCTGCACCACTTCGGCGCCGAAGGGGTTCACATGGCGATAACCATCGTTTTGAGCCATCATAAGAGGCCCCAGCGTCCAGCGCCCCTTGATGCGGAAACCCCAGAAACGGGCAATAAGCGCAGAACTCCCAGGGAGAGTGAAGCTTGCGCTCTTCCTGTCTATTTCCTCTTGCGCAGTCCATATAAGGACTAGGATAGCAGGCGACATACCTGCTACTCTCGTCGGCCTATCGGGACCGAGTCCGCTTTCATGCGGAAACTTTACCGCATGCTGCCCTTGCTCTGTCCGAAGTCTCTTATGTTACTGGTTCAGAGTCAATCGGCGTCCACTGATGGCAAACTTATGGCTACGGTTTGCCGAGCGGCAAATTATACTCATGCCCGGGAAGCACTCNGAAGCACTCGAGAGCGCTCTTCTGTTTTTGATGAGGTTCTTGGTTCCCTTGATTGTATTCACTTCTGTTACGATTTTTGGCTGACATGTCTAGTAGCAGCTCAGCTTTCGTTGCCCCAGGATCGCCTGCTGCGACCACCTTTTTTTCACCAGTGAGTCAGGCTACTCTGTTATCTACGAAGACAATCTCATGCAAATTACTCACCGTTTTCGCTTCAGGGAGTCCAGACTTGACGACATCGACATCGTCAATCCTCCATTCATTTCCGGTGTTCATGGTTTTTAAGCTTTATATTGATTATGTAAGTAATTTACTTCCTCTTTTTTCGATCTTTTAAACATGATTTCTCCTGCATATGGCAGGCGACTCATTACACTTTTGCGCTGCAGTACGCACGCGTCTCAGCATAGAGGAGGCCATAACTCGATCAACTCACAGTTTCAGCAAGATGTTGATTGCCGGATATTCGGAAGCCATGAGATAAAAAAACCATGGGCTTCGGAACCGCTGTCGGCCTGGCTTCTTTAAGTTCCTTTGCACAGCATCGATAATGTTTGTTGTCACTCGATACCTCGAAGTGGACAGGTATCCAGAGCTCCAACCTTCACGGCTTCGTCGACATCAACGGAATGTGCGGTTTCAAACTCACCAAGGCGAACTGAGGCCATCAACTACTATGTTTCCAGGAATATGGTAGATCATTTTGGAAAGCGTTTCTGGTGCACTGCTCAGATCTTCCGAAGAAGGCTGGGAATGGGGTACACGTTATGTAACGAAGGTAGAGTTTCGGGTGAAATCATAATGATCGATTTTTTTGGCACCAATCTAATGGGTTAGACACCGACAGATCAAGCTATCCTTCGTGGCATTACCGTGACGGCGTCAGCAAGGTAGGGCCCGGCGCCAGAGAACATCTCAGAAGACAGGTCAGAGGACCTTGATCCTAGGGCGACGATGCCTCACTACAACGGGTCGACGATTCTCAGGGAAACAGACATCAGAGGGTTTGCGCACCGTGGTTCTGGCTGCAACACGAGGCGAATCTCCCTCTGGGACTTTTGGGGATTCTGAGCGCCTGTAGCTGCGGCAACCTGTTTCCCTTCGGGCCTAGCCGGATACACCTCACATCTGGTCAGAAAATAATATTCGCAAAAGGCAAGCTGCTGACCCAGTAGGAGGGAATAATCGCAAATCTCGGCGAAGGTTCCTCGAGGCGGGGATTCCTCTGTGCCTGCCTGTGTTGCAGTGGTGATCAAGCGGTGTGATTTCATAAGCGCTGTGAACCAGATTCGAGATATCATGATCAAGCCGGCTTGGCTTGCGAGATTCATGACTTTAATACGTCAGTGCGGCCTTCAAGAACAGATGCTCACTTCTGCGTATAACGGGAGCGAACAATAACCAGGTCCACACACAAAACCCTCACCACTTCTGGTCTTTTCCCGTCATTCTTTCCGCCCGTCACCTAAAGCGATCTTTCTGAAACTTCACGTGTGCCGATCATCCCGCAATTGTCACACCGACCGACTGTCTTCCACTCTTGTACTCTTACATCGTTCATCAAATCAATTCCCGCTCCTGCGTATCATCCTGCCGTCTATATGAGCCGCTACGGCCAATTTGCTCGCTCGTCCCTCTCGAATAACCCCGATCCTTCACATAAACACGATAGAAACGACGAACGAAGCTCAACATCCGGCTCAGACGATGGTTCCATCTATGCAGTGTACTCAGACACTCAAAAGGCAGACAATAATGACGACGGTACGTTCTCAGAACCTGTGCACCACAATATAACTTAGCCTCGTGTCGGTTCACGCAGAGGATGCAAACGCTCAATTGACATCCCAAACTCTTAATGCCGACGGTACACCAAAGCGTCCCATGAACGCGTTCATGATTTTCGCACGAAGGCGACGACCTCAGGTATCTGCTGAAAACCAGTCCATGCGCACGGGTGAAATTAGCAAAATATTGAGCAAGGAGTGGAACGCTATGCAGGCTGTGAGTTTTATTCTCTTGTTATTCAATACATCGATCTTGACGCCTATCACAGTCGGAAAAGCAGTTTTACCTAGATCAGGCTAAGCTGCTCAAAGAATCCTTCAATTCGAGATATCCGGATTACGTCTATCGACGTAGGCCCAACAACTCGCGCAAACGCCGGAGAACAGAGACTAGTGGAAGTAGACCAGTAGATGCTTCCCTTCCGTCTGACCATGACGATCTCCCCGGTATGGGGGATCTCGGAGAATCATCGCCTACAGACGGGGAAGACTCGTCACAGCCAGACTCCGTTTCAGATGCACATTTGTCGCGTCTATCCCATGACACGTCACAAAGCTACGACGAGCACGGTAATGCTCGTGCAAGAACGTCCGCATATGCGTACCCACCTTCCGAAGGGTCCTATCGTCACCCTGGATCCCACGAGAACCGTATTCCCTACATGTCGTCGGACTTCGACCGTAACTTTCCAAACACCGTTACATCCATGAATTCCTCGCGTCTCTCTCAATCCAATCAGATGACATACCCTTATCCCTCTCATTCCCAGTCGCCATCCTCCCTCTACAATATTGATCACAGGGATAACAATTGGGAGTCACGGGCCGACCAAGGACGACCCAACTGGCCAGGATCTTCCAATGATCGACAGTCTATTTCCGCCTTAACAGGTCAGAAAAGTCATCCATACCCTGGATTATCACAGCAGACAAGCTCTTGGCCGAGTCATGCATCGACAGGCCCAGGGCAATCGCAAGGAAATGCCTCCACCGGGTACGGAATGCCCACCCTTAGTTCGCCTTTCTACCCTACTCAGGCCGCCACACTTCCTGGGGTCAATTATTCATCTTCTCCAGCGTCGTCTAACCCTTCTCAATCTGCTTCCCCTCCCGCCCAATACACCCATTCCTCCAGTCAATTCTCCCCAAGCGGTGGAGGGCGCAGTTACGATCATCGTGGCTATGCTGCATCTCCATCCATGAGTCCCGCTAATTTCCCTACAACATCAAACCGGGATACGGCACAGTATCACCAACCCCGACACTCAGCCTCCGGAATGGCGCGGGCATTGCCCCCCATGCAATCTATGTCCGGGTACCAGTCAATCAACCACGACACCTCCCCTCCTCCCGCCACAGCACCACCTATGTCGCAGATGGGCTATTGGTCTAGAGACAAATTAGACGGTCGATGAGAAATCGGTCTTCTTCTTCCATTGCCTTGGTATATATCTCCTCAGGCTCGAGCTGGGCAGGTTGCTTTATTTTTGGTTACATTCAGATTCGAATGGACGTTGTGGCTAAGATACCCCTACTACACACATGCTTGCTGTACAGTCTCACTCGTCGTCTCAGTTCTCCTCGTTTTCCTTGTCATAGCTTGCTATTGTTGCTCTCAGTTGTATCGCTCAGTTAGCTATCTTGTGTAACATACAGTTTGGTCAAAGCTCAGTTTTTGTCTGGTCCTTTTTCACGTCGAGGTACGTTTCATAGGTTTTGTAATGCCATTAACGACATCATCAGTTCGATCTAATACCTTTGTTAGACTAACTTGACGTCGACCTTGATCTGTATATTAGACCCTGCGCGCGATGGTCGGAATTTCATATTAGAGCACTGTACCGATCAATTCATATTGCGAGATCGACATACGGCGAATACAACCGGCAATCAACTTCTTCACGAGGCCACTGCACTTGTGTAGGCTCCCTTATCACATATATCCATATCATTCATACCATTTGCCTCCCGCGGCGAACGCGACTTTCGCACACACTTCAACAGGACTTCGGAAAGACATGATGGACGGATCGACATTCTGGTCTGATGACTCGTTCAAGGTTGCATTATCCAATCAAACAACACATTATAGAAGTACCGACGTTCATCAAGTCAGAGGCCCGTTATGGTACCGTATGCAGTATGAATCTGTGACGGCCAGGAGATGGAGGATACCATGGCCAAAACAGACTCGGGATTTTGGAATGTCTCCGCGATCATGAAGAGGTGCTGATTCGTCCTGAGGTAAGGCTACGTACTGATCGTATCAGAGACCGAGAAAGGGTTACGATGATATCCTGTAAGATTTGATATCATACAATGCAACGCAGACTATCCCAGGTCAACAGCCTCCGTACAGTTTCGGGAACGATATGGATACCAGCTGTCAGGATCGCTGTTAAAAAATACGACGAGTACTCGGCTGTGTGTAGCTTGTGTGTAGCGGAGAGAAAGATGCGTGGTCTCGGAAATAGCCGCCTGTATATTCAGGATAGCGACATATGAGCAGAAAAGTTATTCGTGCAAGATACCAGAACAAAACCAAGTCGAATGCAACAGTCCGCCAGTGGTTGCTGTTGAGCGAGTCAAATTTAGGCTGAGTGGTACATCTAGGGTCGAGGCGACAAGTTAGGAGAAGACATAACGTCCAATGAGACGGATTCCAAGAGATGATGGATTGAACCTGTCATCCAGGCTGATTAGGTTTTCAAGAAAAGATCCTTCTCCGCAGGCAAGGGGTTCGGAGGTTCGTGTTCATAGCGAACATATAGTCCTGGGAAGAAGTCTGGAGCAGACGTGGCCTACTATACTACGGGCCAAAGGTGCGAGAAAAACCATGTTTGACAGTCAGTCACTACATACTGATATTGATGGACAACCATCCCGACGCACCCAGGCAAATATCGTGACCGAGATCACCCGTAGGTCGTAGTTAGCATCTAGCTCCCCTTGATACTGGCGTGACGGGTTTAACATCTTTGCCTTGTGATAATTATAAGTAATCGCGCATTGTGAGGATATCACCGCAATGGGCCTTCAGTGCGTTTAAAAAATTCTTCGTTAGTGTCCAGTTGAGCTTCAAGCTTCAAGACCAATATAAGACTCACGTAAAGATTGTTTATCGGGTTCGGACACTA
>CEMG01176730.1:254-25701 GCA_001179705.1 Baeospora myosura
GGTATCAATGAACACAACTACCAATCCCTACATGACTGCTGAATGCGAGCTCGACTTCCTTGTCAGAGCTGTCGAGGAATCTGTTCATGTACGTACTTCTTCAGTGAACTGCCATGTCCATTGCTCACGCTCACGTTCATTGATCAGTGTCCATTGGCCGTGAGCTACGACTTCTCTTGCTCGTACAAGTGTTCCTTCAGCAGTTCTCCGATCCTATGCGGGAGAACAGGTACGTCTTATCCATTCGATCTCGAAACACTCTTGAGACTAATAACCACTTGATAGATGGCGAATCGGTGGAGAGGGACTGGGCAGAAGTCAGGAAAGCGGAGCATTCCATGGACAATCAACGTGATGTTGCGGTGGACTATCTATGGAAAGGAGAGAATGAGACGAAGGCCAAGTTATAGTAGGGTGTAGTGTATCTTCATGCCATAGTTTCCTTGAGTTAGCTATCTATCTGTCTGGCGTCGTCAGAAAGGGGCCTGATTAAGTAAGCGCTAGGTCAACGCGGCTCGAGACGTGTTTTGTTGATTCCAACGTTGAATCTCGCAACCTACTCGCACTTACCACAGCTATGCCAGAGGATCCAGAAGCGGCTTGCTTTGCAGCTCGAGTTGCAAAGAGCATTACAGCTCATCAACTAGCGCTGCGGAAGCCCCTGCGTGGTGAGTTCTGCATGGCCTATATTTGGTTGGTTTCGTCACTGACTTCTCTTCACAGGTTTTCTGGCCATCTTTCCACGCGTCTTTGCAGCGGGTACACGTACCAAACCGTACAAGACATTGACTGTTAATCAGAACGCCTTTTCTCCGCTGTCTGAGACAGCCCAATGTCTCGCCCCACTTACCAACAACGAGCGGGACCTGGCTCGCACCAAAGAGGCAGATTATCGACCATGCCAACCGCTACTGAATCCGACCAGTGAGGGAGATGTGGTTGTTGCACGGCGAGGAAAGCAACTGGTTCTTGGAGCTGGACAAGTACGTGACAAAGACACTTCACTTTGCGTGTAACTTACGCTCCATTCTTCGTTTATTAGCACCTTATGACTATCAGCTTTGGTCTGGAAGGTAACCTTCTCGAAATTCGACGATCTGAATATGACGAGATCATTGCTTGCGATGTCCCTGGCACAAACAAAGATCGGACAAAGGCAGCAAAACTACGACACTTCCTCCTTCCCCCGAGTTGTATTGAGGCTGCCTCAGCAGAGCAGGAAGAACGTCGCATCTGCATGTTCGCCGCTATAGTCTGTGCCGACCGAGCTTTTGTCATTATGGATTTCAATCGACTCGTCCGGATCCATGTGACCAGCAGGACTGAAGATTGGATGCAGAGAGATCTGGATGTGGGCTCCGATGTAGTTATTTCCTTTGCGATCGAACCATTTGTCTACTAACTAGGAGTGTGCACAGAGTTGGAAGAACATCATCTGGAAGCCTTTCCGGGGCGGACCAGACTGGAATCTCGAACGCGAAGACGCGCTTGCTGCTCTTGACGCATGGCGTCTCGCCGTTTTGCAAGACGAGAGACTACAGACTACCGCTCTCATCACAGCCATGAGCGACGACAAGCATGACACATTTGCTGGCTTCGGACGTCATCTAATTTGTGATTTTCTGCACATGTGCAGCCTATATCCAGCTACTCCGACAATTCAGGTATGCGAGGACGACTCCATTTTCAACTACTTCAGAACAACACTATGCTCCTTCATGGAACAGTGGACAACCCCTGAGTTCCTCAATCGTATATGCAATCGACCAAACCATCTTAGCAATTCATTTGCATTTCAAACAACCGCCGACCGTCAGTATACTAGCTGTTATCTCAAGGTCTTCCGCAAGGCTGTTGTCAATGTCGAAGTCGATCATTACAACAAACTGGCTCGACTTGGACTTCTAGACCCATTTCATCGCATAGGCAAGCATTTCCTCGATACTTGTAATGTATTCAATACTCAACATCATTCATTAGGCGGTGATTATGTTCCTTCCAAGGAGGCTCTCGCTGACAAGGGACAAAGGTTTGTCCGAGTACCCGTCTTCCGCCGGAATAAACCGCTGCGTGCCTATACGGTCATTCGTGCAAAACCTCCATCGAGTTGGAAGCTTAGGGGACTAGAGGTATGAATGTGTAGTTCTTCGCTTGGAAGTGCTGGTCAATGTTTATTCTTTAGGGTCCGTCCAAGGATGTTGCGACTGAGGGGATGAAGACGACTGTCGGACCTGCAAACTTTCACGAAGTGAAGCTGAATACCGTGGATCCTCAGGCCGCTCTTGCGATATACTGCAAACGTGGGCGCAAAGCAAAGGTACATCTAGACCTCCTGGATGAAATGATACTTATAATCGTACTAGGTCAAGGGAAATGGACGCGGGAGGCCACCCAAAGCTGTGCGAGCCAAGGATGTACGCCTTATGGAATCGCTTCCTACACGGGTTGAAGGTCTCGCTGCAGATGTCAGGAAGCGCTTTCAAAAGATCTACGGGATGGCAGACGATGATGACATGACTTACGGTGGTTCAGATGATGAGGAAGAACATGAAGGTACTGACGTGGATGAATCCAATGTCGCACAACGTCAAGATAAACCGGTGCAGAAGGAGAATGTACCTCCAATGGATCCTCTTGCTGGTGGTCGGAAGCGAAGTCTTGCAGTGTACGAAGACGGTAGGCCATACATTCTTTCTATTGGTCTTTGGCTGATTTCGGTATAGATCTCAGCAGAGGGGTGAGACGTTCAAAGCGGGTTATGCTGCAGCACTAGAGTCGTGATATCACAACCTATATTTGTACGCCGTTACATTGCATTACTATACTCCCATCCTATCGTTATATCGTTCTTTTCAACCATGGGACCTTTGAATATGCCCGATCAGCTAACTCAAGCAGTTGAATGTGTTCAGACTCACAGCTCAATCTGCTGACATTCAGAATCTTCTGATTCCTGTCGTCGTCTCCTCATAATTCTCTGGTACAGCTTGCGCGAGCAGAAATGACCGTCTAACCCCACTACAACCAATGTTGTGCCAACCATCATCTGAGTCGTTGTAAAAGTACTGTCAAGCATAACCACAGGACTGCGACGATATCTTGTTGTCCTGGTTCTGATACTGGGGAGGAGTTGTAGTCGTTGGTGCTGTAGGTAGCGCAACCAGGCCTCCCAGGTGAAACGCGGTATATCTGTACCCGGCATCGTCTCCTGAGAACAGTCAGTTTACGTTATTTGTATCGGGATAGAACCGGCGTACCTTGACGATGTCGCTGTTGCTCATAGTCATCATGCAACTCGAGAGAGACAGATTTGGAGGTGTAGGGTATAGGGCTTGCACGAGTAGGTCAGTGTCTTAGTCTCACATAAATGCTGAACTGAACGATTGCCGAAAGACAATAAGACACTGATGTCATGATGATCCGCCCTAAGATCTAGCCCCTTACAAGTTACAACCATCCTCACCGTCGACATTGCTCAAGGCTTACCGCCCAAATGTTTCCTTCCAAACGGAAAAGTCATGCAAGGGCAATACGACGAGTTACAACAGCGTCCACTGCTGTAATTGAAGATGAATCTGATTCAGATTCATCCAAGTCGGACACGTCACACGATCACCATACCAAAGTACCTCCAATCGCTGATGCTGGCACTGCACCGCAGAGCAAGAAGCCAAGGGTTGAGGAAGGCGATGGAAATAAACGCAATCAGGTGAGCTGTCGAGTCGATATCCTTCAAGTTCTCAATGTCTTCTCAATGAGCTCATTTCGTGATAGGGTGTATCTGCCGAAATCAATAAATGGATTCCGCACTTCGACATGTTGATTCGATATATGCTTTCACGCGACGTTGAGATGGAGCCACTGTGTAGGTGCGGAAAGGAAGCATCGGTGCGCTGCCAGGACTCAGGTTGCTTTGGAGCCGCATTCTTGTGCCCTAGCTGTTTGGTGGATGATCATCGTCTGCATCCTTTTCATCGTGTCGAGCGATGGAATGGCTCCTTCTTTGAGAAGACCGAACTCTCTATCTTGGGCTCTAAGCTCTGCTTTGGGCATACTGGCCTTCCTTGTCCCCACACACCAACAAATGATGTTGACAAGCCCTACAAGATGGTCGTTGTCCACTATAATGGAATGCATAATGTCAACGCATTCTGGTGTCACTGTCCTGGAGTTGGTAACAGTGTTCAGCAGCTGATGCTACACGGTCTCTTTCCAGCGTCGGTGATCCAGCCACAAACAGCATTGACTTTTGAGCTGCTCGATCAATTTCAGACGCATCATCAGCAATCGAAGAAGTCGGCGTACGACTATAGCCTGGCTCTCAACCGACTTACTAACGGCCTGTTTCCTGAGGACGTAACTGTGAGTGTACTGTTGATGTTTTTGTCGTTCAGGCTGTCCAATCTCTGCTCAAGGATCGTTATCGTGATCTTCTGCTCATATCAAGGATCTGGAGGCACCTTGTAAGCCTCAAGAGAAGCGGTCATGAACACGGACTAGACGAGTTCCTACCTCACAAGAAGAAGGGTAGTCTGGCGTTGATGTGCCCCGCGTGCCCTCAGCCTGGTTTCAATATGCCGAAGGATTGGGAACAAACACCAGCGGAGAAAATGTAAGCAATCCCCGTTCCATCATATCATGTTACTCTTGTGATACTGCGTGAATAGGTTCATCCATCGCTTCTTCGCTGGTGTCGATGGCAACTTTCGTCTCCAGCGAAAGACTAAGCGGAGTGATCCAGATGATGTATCCTTGAATGCAGGACGGGGTTATTTTGTGGAAGACTCCAAGTTCAGAGAGTATCTTCAGCACGTTGAAGCGACGAAGGATCCAGAATATGATAAATCGGTGTGTATGTTCATATCTCGAGCACGTCACCAGACACTGACTCGAACATTGTTTAGCCCGTCACCTGTAGTGGCTTCAAGGCGACAGATATGCGCCGTGCGACGCAACAGAAGGGTGTTGATGTGACAGGAATTGTGGCTGTGGTCTGTGGTCGACATGCAATCTTCCGTCCACAGGGAATTGTAGACTTGTACGTAGGTGAAAGGTGTGTTGACTCACGCTGTCTGCAGATTACTAGTTCTCAGAATGTGTTAGATATTCGCACACAGACTACGCTGTAATCAGCGCATTCTATGGTATTCCAGACGATCTATGGACTACCCTGAGCTACGACGTTGGGTGCATCTATGGTATCAATTTCCCGAAACGTGCCAAGCAATTCTTCCCGCATGCAGCACAGAAGGCCTCAAAGGTCGACGTCTTCGTACCCTCAATGCATCTCATGGCACACAAGGAAGACTGCCAGTACCGGTATTCATTTGCCTATGGAGACTACGTTGGCCTCACTCATGGGGAAGTCGTCGAGCACCCTTGGTCGGAAGGCAACCAAGCCGGCGGAAGCACCCAAGAAATGAACGCGGGCCATCGTCATGATACATTAGACGAGCTTCATGGGTTCTGGAACTGGATGAAGATACAAAAGATTGGTATGTGTCGTCGGTTGAAATGTTTGTGTGACCCTATTAGCTGATGCGCAACAGGGCCGTATCTTTGCGGAAGATTGATGACAGTACTTGTTGACGCCAAAGAAGCCGGACGAATTTTTGAAATCACAAATGGAAATGCCCCCCAAGAGCTCGTTGCGCAGTGGTCAGCAATGAGCACCGCACCGTGGAAAGATAGTAAAGGTCAATGGCAGAGTGTGTTCCGTCATGAATTTGGAAAAGGTGACTTGTCATCTTCACTACGTTGTGATTCCCCCAATATAACTATCACGATGTCGTCTAGTGCCGACACATGGTCAGGCCATGATCGACCTCACGGAACGTGAGTTGCGGGCAGAATCTGCAGATGTAACAGTGCCGGAAGTCAGTGCATCGGACGACTCTACGTTCAAAGTGAAACCAGGAACGACCGCCTTCATCAACAAAGGTATTGAACTCGTATTGCGGCAGTAAGTGACGGAACTTACTTATTGTCTCTCTTCATTGAATCACTTCTTCACAGACGAAAGTTGAAAGAGAAAGTGGATGCCGCATCAGTTTCTGAAGCAACGATGCCTGCCGAAAAGAAAACTCGAAAGTCAGCAGCAACAACTATTGGAAATGCTCGCCGTAGTCTTCGCATGGACATGGAGAAGTGGCGAAGTGCTCAGTTGCGGGTGATGCCGTCTGTTGCTGGTAGTGAGGAAGAACTTGCATCCGGTGAATCTGAAATGGAGCACGCAGAGGATGAGGTGCTTGGTCTTCCATCAGACTTCACGGAGGACGACCGTCGGCGTTTGAAGCTGGGTGTTTTTGCAGACATTGAAAAGAGACTGCTAGAAGGCCTCGCTCACGATGCACTTTCAGATCTGCGTGAGCAACTGAAGCATAACAAGGCAAAGCTACAGCAAAAAGACGAGGAAGTCCGTGGACAAGGGGCAAACACTCGGGCTCAGACTATCCTCAAAACAGCCAAGGGGATCTCCGTCGCTCACGCAAATCGCTACAATTTTATCCGGAGCCGTCTGCTACGGTTGGGGCTTGCCGAAAGCGATGTCATCTTCAAACACCTGGATACCAAGAAGGAGCTGTGGATGCATAGCATCCATAAGTCCCGCATGCAGCGCTCGGATCATCCTGAACCATGGTTCTGGAACATCGAGGAAGCTCTTGGTGCGACATCACAAGAGATGGAACAGCATAAGATTGAAAGTACGTACTACTAGTTTCATGACTGGACTTCCAACTCATGTTCATTCTGCTTAGTTGCTCGGGTTCGCTGGTTCCGCCAACGCGCTAAAAGAGACCGACACAATGAAGAAGTCGAGATCTTGAAAGAAGAACTCAATCGTACATTGAGATTCTTCTCAGGAATGGCTTCAGCCTGGAGTAAAACGAACAAAAGCGGACGTACAGCACAACAGGACCTTGGAGCCAATGCCTACGCAGCCAAGACAGCATCGCTATTCCAGCGTATGCATGATCGTCTTAAACCTTCCTATGATGCAATCTTGGCGACGGGTAAGCACTGAATTCTCTCTATTCATGGCAGCAAAGCTTATGCTACGGTTTTTTGAGTTACAACCTCAGAAGATTCCGAGAGCAGCGAATCTGAAGACGACTCTGATTTAGAGGATGGAAACACGGAGGATAATTGAGAATTGTTCGTGTATTGATGTCAATGTATACAGGATAGTGAGTTTAGATGCGAGATTAACGTCTCGGGGCATGATCAGGCCGGTGGCAGAGAACGTTTACTGTGATATTCAAGCGGCAGTGAGGATATGTATAATGACAATAGCTTGAACGACATACCTCATCCTCAGTGTCAGGATGTCTCCTTGACGACCTCATGCTTGACGGACACGGTGATTTGGTATTTTGGTGAATTAGATCGGCAGGGTAAGATTCAGAGTTTGGAAGAGATTCAGAGACATGGGCCTGGGCGACGGACAGTGTCACTAAGGTGGTGGTCAAGCACGGTCGTAGTCGAGGAGTAAGACTTGTTTCAAACTCCGAACTGGGCAGGACCGTGTGATTGTTTTGAACTTCGACGCTTCGACCTCTGCATTGCCACCATTAATCCCAAGTCAAACAGTAATCCACGCTCAATCAGAAATCGTGACACATTGGGATGGTAAGATATCACCCTTCATAAGTTCGCAACAGTCTATAGTAATCCTTTTGCTCAACGAAACTGACCCTCATCAAAAGTAATCCCGACTTAACGAAATTCCCCGTATGAAGGAAATCGGCTGGAAGCTGAGATAAGTTCTGAGAGATCTCACTGCAGAGAGGGCATGCCTAGGTATGAATCCCGGCTAACGGAAATCCGGTCTCATTATGTCTCCCGAAGAGGCGCACTAAATCTCGAGCTAACGGTAATCCTGCCGTCTAGACGAAATCCGGATAGCCACTTACTAAGTGGTCCAAGCTAATCTTGAGACCTGAAACAAGGGTCCCCCGACACATCAAGCGTGAGCGGTCGAACGGCGCCTTATCTAAAACACTCGCCTCAGCCTCCCGCTTTCACAAGAGCACCGAAAGAACGATCACCATCTATCACGTATATAGGCTCCAGCGCAGGTCCAGCCAAGAAAGTACGTTTTTGAACTTGTTCTGAACGAAGCACACAGTCGGGTTACGCACGGCGGATACTGAACCTCCGACACAGTTATCTCCGCCGTTAGTAGTGAAAGCGAGAAAGAGCTCGCCACGTCTGCAGACAGACAAAGTGAAGCACGACACTGACAAAAGGCAAAGAGTCAAGGAAGCTGAGGTCAGTCATACATTCGATGTGGGTGTTTCATCACTCAATGTGCATCCAGGAGAAACTAGCGGCTGCAGAACGAAGGCGGCGTGAGTTGGAGGATGCGTACGTGCGCACCCTCGAGGACAGGACGGAAGTCGAGACACAGAAAAACGCAGAGATGGAAGCGAAGATTGCAACTTTGAAAGAGTACCACTAGACTCCTTTCGACTAACTCCTCAAAGGAGCAGTGGAACGACAGTGGAATGAAGAAGTCTGGGGGGAAAGAGTTCATAGTAAATTCATAGTCAGATCAAGTTGACCTACATTACTAAATAGGTGGGCCGGAAAACATAACTACTTGGGCAACTTGAGTAAGACGAGCGACTCAGTTATACTGGAACTCAGGACACGGAAGGCAGGACATGGGTAAGGAGATGGTATTGTGTAGTCTCTATGTGGAGAAGGCTGGTAGAAATGAGCAAAAAGCTGGGAGATCCAGCCACGGTGCCCAGGGGCAGGGTAGCCGTCCACTGCATCTAATCCTTCAAGGTCACTACACTCCACCAACCACTCAGGTCTCCCGGAGCATACTATGATACGACGGTATTCACCTGAGAGGTTCTATCCCTCGCAGAAAAGCCTTGCGATTGCCGACAGGAACACCATAAGGGTTGAGGCCGTTGAGGAACGAAGCGCGCTGCGAGTCTGCGAGACTCCTGCTTGTATTCGAGGTCCCAGCTCGAGGAATTGGGTATATCCAGTAGTTCTTCACCCCTACAGTGAATTATAAGAATATCCGCCAAGGCGTTGTGGATATATGGTCAGGCGATACCGGAGGAAAGAAAGATTGTGGTGGGAGGAAGCACGATCTTTGTTTGGCTACCTCATCCGATTGTTTGTACACTGAATGACAAAGCCGTTTTGGGCGGCGGACGGACCTGGACGGACTCACCTGGACTCACCGGAAAGTTCAATATCCAAATATTCTGGACTCAGTAGTACCTCAAAGCTTCAAATTCGGAAGTTGAAGGTTGGTTGAAAGTAGTACTGACGTTGAGGAAGAGGTGAAACAGTGGCTCGGCCATCGGCTACTGCCAAATGCCGGTGCCGTGTTCAGTTCGGAGATAATTGAAAGTTGTTGTCATGGTCCATCGATGCAAGCATCGATTTGTATCATTTTTCTCACATTTTTTTCCTACCACTCCCTAGGATTACCATGAACATGGACTGGTGCAGACGAACCCTGAGGACGAGTTTTCATATTCGCTATGGCTACAATATCGATCGACACACCAGGACTGTTTAGCCTGGTCCGCTCCCCAGCGGGAGCGCTGCGGAAGGAGCTATTATCACTGCCAGTGGGTTATTGCTCAGCCAACTTGAGTCTTCGTAAGATCGATTGAAATCCAATGACCAATCTTCCCAGCATCTCCCTATCCTTCAGAATGTCGCCATTTACCCGAGTCGCTGTCGAACATATATAAACCGCATGGCTTTTTTACTATGGCTTCAACTTTCCCAACCCCCCTTTCCCGGTTTAGTTCACAAACCATCTGTATCCTTCCCCTCAAATGTCTGCCCCCAAGCTGTTCCAACCCACCAAGGTCGGCACCTCCGAGCTTCGGCACCGCGTAGCTTTCGCGCCCTCCACTCGATTCCGTTCAGATGAGGCACATGTCCCCGTTTCCCTCGTAGCCGAGTACTATGAACAGCGCGCCAGCGTTCCGGGTACTCTGCTTGTCACAGAGGCTACGTTTATCGCCCCTCAAGCCGGCGGATATCCTCACGTACCCGGTATCTGGTCAGAAGCCCAGATCGCTGCGTGGAAAAAGGTGAGCCATTCACACGGAACGCCCTTCAGCTTGATTGAGTACTGATAAGATGCTGCGTTGTCGAATAGGTCACCGATGCAGTCCACGCCAAGGGATCATTCATCTACGTTCAGCTTTGGGCACTGGGTCGCGCAGCTAATGCCTCTGAGCTGGCTAAGGAGGGGCACCCCTATATTTCTGCTTCCGACGTTCCCCTGAAAAGCTACGCCACCTCACCTCCACCCCGACCACTCACGATTCCCGAAATCCAAGAATATCATACCTTGTACGCTACTGCAGCGTCCAACGCTGTCAAAGCCGGATTCGACGGTGTCGAGCTTCATGGAGCCAACGGGTATCTCATCGATCAGTTCCTCCAAGACGTCAGCAACAAGCGGACCGACGCATACGGTGGAAGCGTCGAAAACCGCGGAAGATTTGCATTGGAGGCTGTTGACGCGGTTGTCAAAGCTATTGGTGCTGAGCGAACGGGGATACGGTTCAGCCCGTGGAATACGTTCCAAGGTCAGCAACATCCGATCTCTTTTTTTTTCGCAACGTCTAACTAACGATCGCTTGACTCCAGACATGGCCATGGCTGACCCCAAACCGACCTTTTCGTACGTCGTATCGAAGCTACGGGATCAGCATCCGGATCTGGCGTACATCCACGTCGTCGAGCCGCGCTCGCAGGGCACGGAGGTACTCGAGTCGGACTCTGTCCCTAAAGGCCACGACAACGATTTCATTCGTGAAATATGGAGCCCCCGCCCATTGCTCAGTGCTGGTGGATACACCAGGGAACTCGCGTTAGAGGCGGCTGAGAAGAAGGGAGACATCATTGCGTTTTCGCGTGCCTTTATTGCGAATGTGAGTATCGTCCTTCGCTTCTGTGGTACTATGCTCATGTATCATCTGTCCAGCCTGATCTTCCTTACCGCCTCGAGAAAGACATCCCTCTCAACAAGGGTGACAGAAGCACGTACTATTCGAAGGAGTTGTACAGCCCCAAGGGATACACAGATTATCCCTTTGCCCCTCGTGAGGCCGGCGAGAGTAGGCTCTGAGTGATTGGTTCTGGATGATGCCCAGTAGATGACGATGGATAGATTTCAGTTGGCATTTTTGTACATGTACACTGATAAAATTCGAAGATGTACATGGTTACTAAAACTTCCGAGGAGTTGTTTGGCAAGGGCGTGTTGATTCTGGTAGCCCTCAGAATTTGCCACGTGCACGCTTCCTCCAACATTCAACGTTCAACNNNNTTCAACTTCAACGCTTCTTTCCTATTCCAATTTTTCTCAGTGTTTTCCGTTTGCGTATACGTGGCTTGTTGCGACGTGTACGATCCTCTCATCCAGCTGCCCTCTTTCGAAAGTCCGCGATCCCCACAGGCGCGTGCTCCACAGCTTTTGCAGTGTCCAGATATGCTCTAATTTTAGACTGTCTGATTGTCGGACGGGCGACCAGTCACCACTATGACAAAAATAGGCCATCTACACTAACTAGCAATAGTGATGCAGCGAGGCCGGGATCACCTCGTTAGTCCAGGACCTTGCAACTATGCCGCCTCTTGCCGCATATATCACGCACCCGTGTCCTCCCCTGCAGCGCCGCTGTTTTATAGGGCCAAGGAACGAATTGAATTCCAGGACTGCGATCACTTTCGCTGACATATCTATTTTCATCACCCAATGCTGGAACGGGCGTCGATTCCATCACCTTCTGTATAAGACATCTGATTAGTTGTGCACTAGGGTCAGTGAGCGTGTACGCAAAACTCTATGATCATGCATGACCGAGGGCTACCTAGGCGACATCCGGTCCTTCTCACCCTGTTTCACGACACCCAGCACCAAGAAGAACCTACCCCGTCCAATACCATGCTTATTTCTTGATGGAGTTGGAACCGGTACACTGGACGGCAACCAGGGATGGGTAGTATAAAGTTCCATCCTTTTCCCTGGATCCTCATTCTTCGATCTTTCCCTCTTTCCTTTTGATTTTCGGCCCAGTGCCTTTTTTGACTCTCCTTCTTTCGTTCTACGCCTTCGGAGCTGGTTCTACACTTCTATCTTTTAAAGAGGTCAGTTCTGCAATGATTCAAGCAAGACCCGATTGTGGTTTCTCGTGCTGACTTCCTACCCTGTAGCATTTCAATCGATTTGACCACCTTCCCTCCAACGACATGTTCACCAGTACCTTGATCCGTTCCCTTTTTGTCTTGGCGTTGGCCTCCGGTGCCATCGCCAAGCCATTGCCATTCTCAAGGCGTACCGACGCGCCCGCGCCCATGAGCTTCAATAACTGGAATGGAATTTCGTCCTTGAACGGATTCGACAATTTCTACGGTGCCGACCACTTTTCTGGCTCCTCTAGCGCCCAGATCGTCGTCGAGCAAAAGACGGAAGTCGTCTGCAAGAGCGTTCAAATCGAAATCATCCAGCAGAAGCTCGTTGTTCTCCAAGAGATGGCCAAGAAGTAGATATACCCGTTATCCACTTTCCTGAGCGAATACTGACCTTAGTATCTTTTTCAAGGATCATCACTGAGCAGATATGCGAAGTCGAGACTCAGACGATTGTCTTCGAGCAGTTCAAGTCTAGCCTGTCTAGCTTCAGTGGCGATCTCTCCCGAAAGTCCGGCAAGCAAGCTGGCTATGACTCCTCCATCGCGGGTCACTATAGCGGCCTTGTAGGAAGTGATGGAGACATAAGCTCAGATGATCTAGGCTTCTCAGGCGACGATGTTGGCAAGAACACCGTTGTTCCCAGTGGGTCCAACTGGAACGATGCAAGCTCCCCTTCGTCTGTCGCCGCGGCGAAGAAGGCTGCACAAGGAGCCTCTAAGTCTTCGAAGGGGAAAAGTAGCAGTAAGGGGTCCAGTGCTGCTGCATACTCTGCGACTTCCACGTCGGACAGTGCGGCTTCCACTTCTTCCGACTCGACCACCACTGCCGTCGACTCATCCGTGACTTCTTCATCCACCGATTCTGCGTCCACCGACTCTTCATCCACCGACTCTGCAGTCACTGGAAGTGCAGTGTCTTTTTCCGCATACGCGCTTCCGTCGGCTTCTGCCAGCAGTTCCTACTGAAGGGAAGGCACGCTATCCTCATATACAATGGACTGGATTGGTATAGCAGACAGCAGACGAGGTGGTAATCGGACTTGGTATATGATACATGTAGGGTAATTTACGGCGTTCGATTTGGACTATGTGCTAGTAGTTGGGTAGTACTTGACTTTCCGAGAATTAAAATTCCTAAGGCTCGATGAAACTGCTGACGTGCTTCTCGGATGATTCAAGCGTGATTCCAGCCTGCGAAACTTTACATGTTTGCGGGTCTGAACTCTGAAGAGGAGCAGGTATTACCACTGCCGTGTGCAATGTCACTTGCAGTATGTATACTTTGTACAATACAAAATAACTGCGTAGGCGCGAATGTCATTTGTCAGAGTTCCGCCAAAGGGATATCAACTTTCGAAGCGGCATGGTTGAGATTCGACTTTGAGATAAGACGTCCGGTACACACAAAGACAATACTAATAAACATTTCGTGGCAGACATTACAGTGGACTACACTACTACAAAACAATCAGCGACAACAAGATTCCGGTAAAATTAGCCGCATTTGCAGAGCGTGAGCAAGAGAACAGTTACATAGCAGAGAAAAGCGCAGGATCGAGAGCAAGAGAACAGCGACGATATCAAGAAATATTCGGCGAAAAAACAACGGTGACGGAACTTCGGGAGGAACAAGCAGGGCGGCATCGACAGTACAAAACGCCGAGACTTTTAAGCTTATGCGCTGCGGGGAAGACTCAAGGAAGACTCCCGATCCAAGGATGCAATGAGAGCCCTCCTTTTTTCGTTCTTCTTCCGCTGGATCTCCGCCCTTTTCTGAAAACGGGTCATCGTAGTCAGTATCCCGTTTTCCTCACTTAAACGGAGACAACGAGAGTATGGTATGTGACTTACCTTGTACTCCGTAGTCTCGAGTTCAATTTCCGCCTGCAGCTCATGTTCCAATTCCGCCTGGAAGAGAGAGACTAAATCCTAGTAAAGTCACTTTGTTCAAGCACAATACGTACCTTCGCTTCTTCTCGAGCTTGAATTCGAACATCGGTTGACGCTTCGTCCGAACTGTACGGGCGAGCGTGAACGTTGCATGGTGTTATTCCTAGACTCGGGACGAAGAGGATCGCTCCTGAAGGATGCTAAGGACTGTGTATATCACTATAGCATTAGAACATATTGGGTAGAAAGATGTTGCAATGTGAGGAGACGCACCGAGTCTTTCCCTGCGCCTTTTTCTGGAACACCTTCATCACTGTCACTAGAGATAGAAATGATAGAATGATCCCGGATCCTGTGTAAAGGCCTTTTTGGTCGCGAAGAGCTAGGCGTAGGATAGTCCTTTTGTCCCCTGGCCGATTTCCTACTAAGATGTATGTCTCTGGATACCACTGGTTCATGATCATCGTCTGCATCCGGCTCCGATTTGATTCTTGAGGGTTCCTTTCTCATTCTCATTCTCGATCTGGCCGACCCAGTGATACCTGTAGCGTAGGGTTCTGCGGTATTGATATTACGGCGCGTCTTGTTCTTCGTTGGTGCTCCTGACAGCCTGGATCCAGCGGGAGAGTCTAAAGCGAGAAATTTGGAAGGGAGTAATTCAGGTAAAGATAATATTGTGCCCAAGCCTTACTGACCTTTTCGGATGGTATGACCAGTCCACTTGAAGACGAATTCGAAGGCCATCCAGGGTTTATCTGGCTTGAAGTCAATGTCCACTTCGTCCTTTTCCCCGGTGCAGATTGCATCTATCTTTCCTTCCGCCTGGTGAATCACTAAACGTATCGATCCCATCCCCCTTGAATCTGGATCAGACCTCGAAACTGTCACCAGAAGTATAAGTATCGTCGCAGATATCTAAACAACTTGGGTTCAGCTTAGGCCCAACCATGAAACTCACCTCGAGGCTTCCGTAGAACTCCGTCCTTTAGATGGTAACGACCCGTAGACCGACTTTGCGTCGCGGGGATATCCCTATCCATGTATGTTTCACTTTCCAATACTTCCACCCCAGACGGCGTGAACGAGAGCACCCTACACCAGGCATGCATAGCGTTTGAACCAAATCTAGGATTCCTGTATAACACAATCGAGTGATATCAGTTTTGGTTCCGTGAAAGGGTCGGAAAAATGTATTTTTCACGTGGTAGGTCCTTCCGGTAGACCGAACTTCAGTACTTCAGTCTTGATTGTGTAGACCCCATTCTCCATGCCAGTCACAGTTTCACGATGTTTTATGTGGGTCTTGTTGTCCGATAACGCGAGCCATACTTGGAGGCCGTGAGCTTCGAGCATCTTTTCAGTACTGGCGCGATATAAGTAGTCAAGCGAGATGCAAGCGAGATGAGGAAGTTTGCAAAGAACGTTGTCGATCGTGGGAAACGCAATATTTCAACTAGGCCTGGCCAGTGACGCCAGTCTCAACCTGTCTCAACTCCGACCTTCCACTGGCTCCTCAGTGCCGTCTTATGAAACTAACGCTTAGCTTCCCCTAGGCTCAAGGGTCTCTTTCTTGCGCCAACGGACCAGGGATCAGCGCAAAATACCGATGCAGAGAAAAGAATTCAATCTACGAGAAAATCCTGAACCGGGAGCTGCCAGCCTGAGCTACTTACAGAATCTGAACGCCGATTCTGAAGTGACGCCGGCAGGATCGCAGAGACAAGCGAGGTCCGAGGCACGAAGCGGTAAAGTTGAAGCGCCTGTCTAGGAGAGACTACTTGGATCGCGGACGCTCGGGCGGACATGGATTGATGAATACTATTCGCTGAGTAGGGACTGCTTCAAGCTATCGATTTTCTTTCTTGGAAGGTGGACCCGAATGGCACGAACGACTTCCAAAAACATGACATCTGGTATTTGAACTTCATCTAACCTATCCTGCGCAGCCCGTTCGGAGTCCTCTGTTCTCGATTAAAGTACGGCGTCAGCCTCGTCACTCAAGCTCAAGCTCGGAGATCCTTTGTTTCAAAGACGCAATCACGGCCAATTTCTCCTCATTTTTCCTCTGCTCGATCCTGGCGATTCTCTGATGCGTTTCCCTCAGCCGATCGGTCGACATAGTGCTCGAGGCTATCAGACTTACTTCGTACAGGCGTGCTACTTCAGCATCTAGAGCCTCTCCGGTTCGATGATGAGCCTACGAGGACCGACGCGTTCCATTATCAGTTATCGGGGCAATCCTCAAGATCAGTTTCAGTGATGAACTTCTCGTACCTCCGCTTCTGCTCTTTTGGTTTCAATGTCTGTAGTGTTGCTTGCCTCGCGTTGTAACGGTCGTGGAATAAGTCTGCTGGTAGTGGATTCATCTCGATGTAGGTTTGATGAAGACCCGCTGCGGCTGGGTGGCGGCAGATCGGAAGTCGGTGACCTGGCATTTCTTCCAGTAGATCTACCACTGGATGTCCTTTTTCGTATGCCCGAGGAATATAGCTCAGGTCCCAGGAACTTGGTCTTGGGAGGTTGACCTCTCTTTTTCTTCACCAGTGGCATCTCTTTCGAGGGTAATCCTGTGACGGCGGTCTGGGCTGAACAATGGTTCACATTGCCTAGATGATGTGGAGCTTTCCTTACCTTTTTCTTTCGATCCACCAGTCTTTTTGACGACACACCTGAAGACGAACGTGAAGATCATCCAGGGTACATCTTCCTTATCGATGTCGATATCATCGGAGTGCCCGATGCATTCCACTCGAATTTCACCCCTTGCACGATAGATTTCCAAGCGAATGGAGCCCATTTCTGCCAGTGGGAATTTCCTATCACTCGCTGCCATCATTGCAAGTATATCAGTTGAGGATAGATCATCAGAGCAACGTGTATGAAGAATTACCTAGTGGTTTTCGGAGAACAAAATCTCTCTCGTGAGTTTGAGCCGTAGAGCGGTTCTGTGTGCTGGGATCACTACGGTCCATCCACGTATTGCTCTCCAAAATATCCCTTCCCTTCGGTGTAGCTGACAAGACCTTGCACCACGCATGCATGGGGTTCGTGCTGGCAGTACTCCAGCACATGCGAAAAGGCGTCTACATGCAATGCTCTAGTGTCAGCATCGTGCTCTTGGAGTTTCGCAGTTGAGATGCTCAAGATGTACATTGAAAGCCATTGACGAACAGCGCACTTCGGCGGTGATCATACTAGTACCTTGAGTCTCCGATACAGTGGGAGTGGAATGACCTATATGAGTCGCGGTGTCATGGAGTGCGAGCCAGACACGAAGGCCATTGGCCGTTAGCATTTTGGTTTCTCAGTCGCCGTGGGAGGAAAGGTTCAAGATGAATCATATCGATGTCTGTGGAATCTTATGGTCACGTAATTACGACGTCTACGGCTTTGGACCTCGGGACAGTGGAGGTCCAAAGGCAAGGACAATCTCCGAGTCTCCTCTCCCTTACCACTCGTCACAACCATCCTCTTGTATAAGCATCTCCAGCGCTCACTCGGAACTCCGGGCCTGTTCTAAGAGCATATTTACCACTGGGTTTGTGTATCCACGAGCAGCACCCGCATCATGATATCACTATCACTGTGGCGACCTACCTTCTTCGCGGAGGCCACTATGCTCTCACGGAATGGAGCCTTGGCGGGACGGAAATTGTGTCGGGGCACTGCGTATCATCTGTACTTGGCTCAGAACACCGCGGAGTGTGAAAACCCAACTGAAGTTAATTACATGGTTCTAGAGGCGCTGGAGATTGTGCAATAACGAAGATACACCGAACGAAATGAACCTGAACCTGGAATGAATATGTTAAAAGCCGCCGAGTCGTTATTGATACCAGAGTTCCGTAAACAACGCTGAGATTTGATAGTCCAAGGAGCGCTTGATCAGCAAAAAAGCCCCGCGATTCAAGTAGGGTACGTAGCCATCTGAGAGACCATCACATGTAGAATCGTTTATGGGTCCATATACTCCAAGATACGACATGGGAGGGCGACTCGGGGATTTCTAGACCCAGGGAGTTACATCTTAGTCAAGATGAGTACAAGATATCTGGATACAGATTCCGACTGAATATTGACCTTACCAAGTTATATTGCTGAAGTAGAAGAACTAAGTTCATGAAAAGCGAAACTGTCCCCGTAAGTCACTGGAGACTGCCGAGGTATGCACGGATTTGAATATAAAACGAGCGCCACAGATAGTTGAAGGAGAAGCCGCAGCCAAGTCTAGCCTGAGAGAGAATTTATATGCCCCGGAGAATCCTGCGTTCCGTATGAAGTCGGTCCAGCACCTTGCTATTTAAACCAAAGCACCTTCGCTTCGTTCGGAGGCCTGCGTGAGAGCAGGCAAGGAAAACTCGCTTCGAGTGGATGGTGATTATCAAGGTGCCTGGTAATTGCTTCCCCAGTCGCACATAGAGTCGAAGATGAATTTGTGGCTTCGAGAAACGCATGGCGTAATTGAGTTGTCATCGAGAAGTTACAGGGCATCCCGGAATCCTGCTCCGGATCAGGACAGAGTTGGTTCCTACGTGAGAAGGACAGGATCGTGAGTCCGCTTCCACGAGTATGCCAACTTGAGAACAGACTGAACAGCAAACACCGATGGCCTTGGAGGGATTTGGGAGCAGAATTATCACGAGAGTGGCCCAGAGAATGGAAGGCGCGTGTCTTGAGCGGCAGAGGGATAATCTGTTGTACAGGGGGGTGCATCTTTGGCGCTTGGAAAGCGGCTGGAGAAAATTCGGGTTCGGAGCTGTGAGGAGTGGGTTTACCGTCGATGCAGGCAGGCGACTTGATGATGTTGAAACGAAATGTGTCATGTTCCGATAGCGATGTTCGCAAGTACTATCGGCGCCATCAATGGCCGGGAAATGATTCCACAGTGAATTTTAGTTGAGCCGCAGCACGATGATAACGAACACAACCTGGATAACGTCGACGGCGCTGTGTATCAATACCTGATCTCCGTGGAGCATTCCTCAGCAACGACATCATCATCGTGATTAATCCGGAAGGTAGAAGCACGGAGAGGTTGAAGATCTGCATGTTCGAGCCCCGCCAACAGAACAATCAGAACGAGATACAAGACCACCGCCGATAGAGAAAAGAATGTTGGGTCCCAAAATGGGCATAGACCTTCCACACATGGCAGGAGTCAAGAATGAGCATCACCTTTCGAATTTGAAGTACCGGCAAGAGCAGATAGGCCCCGGTGGAAAGCTTGTTAGCCACGACGTGAGAGTGGTAATCTATTCACGGTGAATTCCAGCATATGGACGTGAGATGTAGTGTGAGTGTAGAGTATGATTTTAGTTCGCAGCGTTGTGGAGGTGGGAGCTTAACGTTGATATTATGTGGCGCGGTCCAGCACTAGAAAGCTCTAGGTGTGGATGTAGTCGTCGAAGTACTGTCTTTACGTCCCGGGTCGAAGTGTGCTTGTATTTGCCGATCTTGCGCAAAATAACGTCAGCACTTGGCTCGCTAAGTTGGGCTTATGCACCCCGTGCCTCTGGAGATTTGTCGGAATAGAGGTATCCGCCCCGGATGCGGGGGACCGGTTTGGAGGGTGAGAGATAAGTCGATAAGTGGATAACGGGCTACTGGAGATCCATTCAGTCAAGTTTCAACTGTCGAGAAGATCCACGGAGAATTTGTTACCAGGCGACGGAGGGTCGAGCCCAGCACAGAAGCGCTGCCCGAGTTGGTTAATCACCTATCTGGCTATCTGTAATCTGGAGAATCAAAAGATGCCAGATGGTCCACTGTTGTTGTGGCATACAAGGGACGATAGCCTGAACGTCAAATTACACGACGAGACTCGGAATGAATGGGGGTGATAGATGGAGAAACTCGGAATCCAGTGACCACACTCGGATGATCGGCGGTGCATGGCGGATTGCGCGCGCGACCGGGCCATTTGAATGCTAGAATTACTTGTCGAGTGAGCTCTTGGATACAGTTCTACCTTAATTGACTGGGAAACGAAGATGAGGAGCACCCACCATACAGCAAGACATGATGCGAACAAAAGGGGTAGAAAGATAGATGCAGCGTGTCTGGAAACGGAGAGTCATCGGAGGATATCGAAGCACACCTTAGATAAAAACCGTGCAAGTAAGGCCGCTACGAATTTAGCAAAGGCATCGAGGGGAAGCATGTGTAGACCCTTGATTCTGCTCCCATCGCCATAGAATTAAAGGAAGGCGAGTGTATTTGTGTATATATACTCGACACGACCTTCGCAGAAGGTGAAAGTTCGGAGTGACCCTTAAATCTTTCCCACGCCCGACGCGACAGAATTACGCGGCCTTTTTGGTTCTGACTTCCACTTCCACTGCCAACTTATATACGCAGTCGAGTCCTTCTCTTTTGCTTTCTTACTCGTTTGCGACCTCGCACAAATGCCAGACATGATTTCACTCGACCAGGCCGTCCCACAGCAACGAGCCTTCAACCCATACAGCGAGAACGGTGGTACAATTCTGGCCATTGCGGGGGCGAACTTCTCTGTTATCGCTGGCGACACCAGACAGAGCGAGGGATACAGTATTCAGACTCGGTATGCGCCAAAGGTCTTCCGATTGTGAGTACAAGTCTGCATGACGCGCCAGCGATCGGGTTCGCTAACACTTCATTGTGACGGTAAACAGAACAGACAAAGCAGTCTTGGCTGTGAATGGGTTTGCGGCTGATGGAAATATGTTTGTGAAGAAAGTCAGACAGCGTCTGGAGGTACGTTTCAATCTTTCCATCTTTGCTGACGATGAACTTACGATGTTATGTCATTTGCCTTGTTTATGCGCTCATTATTACAGTGGTACCGCCACGCACACGCCAAAGACATGCCCCTACGTGCCATTGCACGCCTCATCCAGACTATGCTCTATGCACGGAGATTCTTCCCCTACTATGTCTACAATATCCTCGGTGGTATCGAAGAAGACGGTAAGTCTCCCTTGCTTCCGTATTCCTCCCACCTTTCTCTACCTTCTTTCTTGGCGACTCGGAACCCAACCTCTGCTTCCGGCTAAGATGTCATCATTTCATCCGAGCCAGTTTGCCCTTCTTTTCTAACATACTGCGTCACGAGCACTCATCTGACATACAACCTGACCTCACAGGTAGCGGCGCCGTCTACTCTTTTGATCCCGTGGGTTCATACGAACGCGAAGCATGTCGTGCGGCTGGCGCGGCACAGTCCCTCGTACAACCATTCTTGGATAACCAGGTCAGTATTCCGCCAAATGCCTCTTTTGTCGTTATTTCTCCCGCCTCCCTTCCACTGTGCTCGGAGCGCTGGGCAGGCCAGTTCTCAACTGTCCGAACCGGACTGAAGCGAACTGCCGGCCATCTCCATTTGAATGGGCGCTGGTGGCGATATTTGTGCATACCTCTCCGAACCTCTCCGACTCTTTCCCGACTTACTTCCCTTTTTCGATGAACATGCGGGCGTGGTAGCTTCTTAGCTTCCGTTGATCCATAGTCTCGAAGTCTTCTGTCGTTTGCGTCGGTTCGGTTGACTTTCGACGTGGTGGCTCGACTTATGTCGGGTAACCTAAATTCTTTCTTTTTCTTTTTGAATTTCCGTGCCAAACGCATTTGCATCTTTGATTGGATTGAACTGACCATGCTTCGCGTTATGATCTAGATCTACTTCAAGAATCAGACACCAGCACCTGGCACATCACACCCCGTGCACCTGTCATTACCGAATGTTCTCTCGCTGGTGATCGATTCGTTCACAAGTGCGACAGAGAGGCATATCGAGGTCGGTGACGGGCTGGAGATCTATGTCGTGCTCGCGAAGGGGAGCCCGCTATCAGGTCTGGAGAGCATACAGGGTGTGCAGGAGATGACCGCGACCCGTGATGGGGAGAGAGTGTTTATCGTTAGGAGGAACCTGAAGAGAGATTGAGGAGAGGAGGAGCCTGCACTTGTAACATCTCTCTTTGTTTTCACTTTGCAAAACCAATTGGACAGAGTTCACCCCCCAACTTATTGTCTTCACGTTCGTTCCATTATTTTCCTACGTTGACGCCCCTGCCAGATATCCTTACGCTTTTACTTCATGTACATTTGATGAATCATAGAGTTTCATTTTTCCATCCTGCCTTTTGCTCCTTCTCCTACTGCTACTGTACGTCTTGAGTGTAGATGCCTCTTGGAATGACATCCCCCCTATTACATGAATCGCTTCATTGAAGTTCATTAACGTTGCCAGGGCCCATCAATCGTTCCACGGCGGTAACGTCGCCGACGTGTAATATTTTATTATTATTTACCTCTTTTCCCTTCATCTCTCATAGTTTGCTCGTCGTCTCGCCCATTCCATTCTTTTTTATACCTCTGCTGTCTCTAAAATCCCACTGCCTGAGCAGCTTGGGCCGTTGCTGCGCCGCAGAACAAGGTTGCCATTGAGCCACAATCAAACAAGACCAAACACCCACTGCTCCAACCTTTCCCTCATCATCGCCCTTCCTCCTCGCCGTTGCCCCCGTTCTCAAGCACCTTCTCCTCGCCGTTTCAGACGTTCTCAGCGCAACTTCATTCAGCGCTTCACTGCCGACTGATCACTCCAGTCAAGAACATACATCCCAACCTTAAAGAACAAGAGAAAACCCACGAAACCCCACCGCACACATACGATGATTCTCGGAAGCCTTTTCGCTTTGGTGCTTGCATCAACTGCGCTGCCTTCCTATGTGTCTGCTCAACAAATCATATTTGATTCGGCACATAACGCTACTACAATCATCGGAACTTGGAGTTCAGGGAGCAAAAACGTTCTCACAGGCTCCGTAAGTGTTGTCTTTCGAATACTCTGTGGCTATGTGACGGCGTGGAAGGCACCTGTCGGCCGCTCATAAGGCGTGCTTTGCTGACGGAGTCTCTGTATCTCTAGGGTTTCGCAGACCCGGCAAATATGTCCTTCACCTACCCGAAAACGACTGGCATCTCGTACTCCTTGTGAGTGTTCATCTCGCCCATTGCTTGACTATTCCCGCCCGTACTGCTTCATGCATGCTGTGCGGCGATAGAGCATAGCAAGGGTTTATAAATGAAAAACAATGACTGATTTGGGTCACACAGCGCGAGCAACGGATGGTACGAGTCCTCGCGGTATCGCTTTGTCTCCAACGGTACGCAGCTTATCTTCGCTTGCCACAATGCTGTCCCGCTCAATGTTCTTCTTGATATATAGGCACAGAGCCCAATTGCATTACCGGTGTCGTCCTCTGGGTACACGGCACCTATGACCTAAACAGCAACGGTTCGATCATCCTGACTCCCGCTGGCGACGGGTTCCAGCAGGTCCAGGACCCCTGCGCGGCCGTTTCGAACTTCATCGAGAACTACAATATCACCGAGTTGGTTCTCAACTGGCGGATATTCCTCGATGCCACCGACGGGCCCAAACTGCACCTGTTCTCGTTTGACGGTTCCCCGATGAACCCCATGTTCCAGGTCTCGACGACACCCACCATGTTGCCGACGCAGCTGCTGAGGAACGTGACCAGCTCCGAGTCGTCGACGACTACCGTCACCACCCGGAAGCGGGGCTTCTTTGAGAAGAGGAACGACGCCGCTGTCGGTGCGGGAGCTTTGAGCGGCTGGAGATTGGGTGCTGGATTGGGCGCGGCTGTGGTGGCATGTCTTGCGTCGTTGGTGCTGTAGAAGGATGGACCGGGTAACGCATTCGCTCCAATCGTCGCTCGTTCCACACCGGTCGATGTTATGGAAACCATAGACTTTCCCGTTCCATAACGCCATCCTTGTTTTGTCGTACCTTCCCCTCGCTGCATTGGACCTTTGTGGACCGTTTATGACACACTACACATCCCACCCGTACTCCTTCGCCCTGACTCTCAACCTCGCGGTATTCCCTCCTCGTCATTTATCTATATATACAATACGGATACCCTCGCCATGTTCTATCGATCAACTAGTACTGGTACCAATCGACGCATTTGTTATGCACCTCACGCTCGTTTCACATTTTACCATAGCGAGGCTGAGGTTATTTCCTTTCACACCTTCCACCTTTCTTGGATGAGTTCCAGTTGGGAACGGCGTCGTCCTTTATTTTACTAGTCCTCCTCGTCCTCGTCCCGGGATTCTTCGGTTTGCTGTGCCTTTAACCTTATAATCTTCAACTACTATTTTCTTTTCTTCACTACGAACACTCTGATTCTGGTCTTTTGCACTCTCTGTATGATGATATTTTTACTCTCCAGCTGCACATGCACCTTTCCCGTCCGTAACCTGGCAATGGCATGTTCATGAACTTGCAATGGTCGCCTTTTCTTCTGTGTAATATGCCTGCCCTTAGGTGGTCCGTGCGCCGTTGCGGTGGCAACGTGGGACCGTGGGAGTTGATTTGTCATGGCTAGCAACTTTTCAGAATTTGAGCCGAACGCACACTCAATGCCAACTCATCTTTTACTTCCATGTCGTGGCTCTCCACTGGCACCTCATGATCCCTCCTGCCTCAGTGTCTGGATTTCTACAACGTGGCTCTTTTGCTTATGAGCATTGGCACGCATGTCATTTGACGCGACCATATGCTAAATGATTCAAATGAAGGTTAGTTTCTCCTGCTTTTTTCCTCTGTTGCTTCACGTTCTTTCTCCGTTTTATTTTATCATGATGAACCCAATTACGGATGTTGAGTCAACGACTCGCTTTGTCCGAGAGCGCATAACCCCATGTGGATTACTCCGTTGCCTTCCTTCTGACTTGTATTTCTCGTTGACGTTTCGCTGCTGCATGCTCGATGTCTTGTTTCTGATCGCTAACCTCAGCTTTCTTTGTCTGCAGGTTTCTCTTTGGCTTTCTTTTTAGCGAACCAGGACACGTCTGGTGTACGCCGGAGACATGTTCATCATATGGAGGATTCTAGACCCAGCGATGGTAAGTTCTTTGCCCCTATAGCATTCGCGTCTCGATTCTTTCTTTTTCCCCTTATCTGATGAACACAGTTACGGATGTTGAGTCAAAGACTCGCTTTGTCCGAGAGCGCATAACCCCATGTGGATTATTCCGTTGCCTTCCTTCTGACCCTTGATTTTTTGCTTGTCTTACGAGTTACACTCGGATTGTTCGTCGATGCTGACTATGTATTTCAGATTTTGATACTATCACAGGTGGTTCCTACCTCAAGGCTAGTTTTCTATCCCCTGATCCTGAAGGAAGTCCGGTGAGGACGATGCAGACCTTCACAATGTCATGTCAAGGACGCGTCTTTCTTCGTGTGGCGCTTACGCGCCTGGCTCCACCATTGGAAATTGGGGGTCCACTATCGTTACTGTTGTGGTTCTTTTCCCCGGCATGAGAATGTTCTCTGTTTCCATCGTAGCAAGTGCTTG
>CEMG01176732.1:0-11538 GCA_001179705.1 Baeospora myosura
CATCCGCCGAGGTTTCTAGAGTCTTCTGGAACCTGCGGAATATAGGTCCAGGCGGGAGGACGCGAGGATGTTGAAAGAGAAGTGCAGGAGGTTGAAGCTGGTTGAAGGAACTCAGACAGCAAAATTATGCAATTATGGGCGTCTACTCTCTGGAAATCCGGACTTTGGCGCAGCTAAACTGCTTGAACTTGCAGCTTATCTACTATTCGGCATCATCTCTACTGCCTTTTGCTACTGCCTACTAAGCGTTGATGCACTCGCACTGGCACACGCGCAGTTGAACTAATGTACAGCGCCGTGTCATCCCTGCTGGGAATTTGTCGGACGCGTCTCACGGTTGTGGGTCCACCCAGCCGGTCTTGATTCTTATCTCTCTTCCATCGATACTCTCACCATGGACGTATTCGGCACCGTGACCAGTGTCTTGCAGCTCATCAAAACCACAGCCGACTACGCCAAAGCGGTCAGGGATGCACCCCGGGAGCGAATGGACCTTGTATCGGAGATATCAGCGTTAAAGGAGGTTCTTACTTTACTCCAACGCCGCGGCAAGTCTTCGCAACCTGGAGAGCCTTGGTTCGATGCCGTTCAAAGACTGGATGCGCCCCTCAAACAACTCGAGCTCGCCTTGACCCGTCTGCGTCCACAAGTCGAAGGCAGTGGTAACAAACTAGTGAACTCACTGAAATGGCCGTTCAGGAAAGCCGAAATCACGGAAGCGCTACAGGCAATTGAGCGCTGCAAGTCTATCGTTTCTCTCGCGCTCGAGGACAGGCTCATGTGAGTCTTTTCACTCTATCTACTTCGTTGAACCTCGATCTAATAATATTGACTGAGCAGAGAGCTTGTCGAAAGAATCCACATCGATGTCAATACTCTTACTTTCAAAGTGGATAGGATTGTTACGGAAATGGACAGTGAGTAAAGTTCATCTAGTATCAACTCACACTGACATGGTGGGGGTCTTCTCACTCTCAGAGGACATCAAGAAACCGCCAAAGCGCACTGAGGTGCTCACAAGTGAGATTTGGTTCTTCCTACAGGCCATAATATAGTAACAGGGTCTTGCAATCTGCTTTTTAGATCAAGAGCGCCTTGACCTTGCAAATTGGCTTTCTTCTATCCCTGTCAATGAGATGCAGAAAGCAGCCCACACCAAATGTACACCAGATACAGGGAAATGGCTGCTTGAGTCACCAGAGTTTAAGGCAATGCTCAAAGGCGAGCTCAATGTGTTATGGTGTCCTGGAATTCGTGGGTGGCTTTCTGGGTTCTCATTTGCTAGGCTGATACAATCTCGTGCAGCGGGAGCAGGGAAAACCTCTCTTGTGTGAGCGTGATCATGAACTCATCTAATTTTATTTCACTGGCTGACATTGAAGCTTTAATTGTGACATATTTCTTAGATCCATTGCTGTTGACTACTTCAGGCGCAATTTGGAAGACAACACTGCAATTGTGTTCTTCTATTGTGATTACAAGGCAAAATACTCTGTTGAAGATGTTCTGGCCTCTCTTCTGAGGCAGCTCATACAAGTACGTGTAACACACGATAATGCTCTGACAACCTTGGAAGACTACAAGAGGAAAGGATATCATCCTGCCCACAATGATCTTCTGAAATGCCTATCATGGGAGATGGAGACATATCATCGTGTTTTCATTGTTATTGATGCCCTTGATGAATTTCTGGACTGTAATGGAACAAGAGAGGCTTTGCTAGATTCACTCAAAGGAGTTTTGGGGGCTGGGTGTCTGCTGGTGACCTCTCGTGAAATTCCATCCATTGCCAAAGAATTTGAGGAGGCCACATGTCTGGATGTTATTGCAAAGCATGAAGATATGCATGCATATGTCAAATCACGCATTGCCAATGAGAGACGATTGAAGAAGTTTGTACATGCTAAATCTTCACTGCAAGATCAGATTTTGCAGACAGTTACCTTCAAAGCCAAAGGAATGTAAGTATTCTATTTATCTGGAAGGCTTGTGTTCTTTACAACATTTCAAAAGGTTCCTTCTTGCAAGACTCCACATGAATTCTATTGCAGCAAAGACTAATCTCAAGGCGATTTATGATGCTTTGGAGAAGCTTCCTGATACAATCAACAGTAGTTATGAGGAAGCCATGGAACGGATTGGGGACCAATCTGAAGTTGATCGGGATCTGGCATATCAGACCCTTTCATGGCTTGCTCATGCTGTACAACCACTTTCTATTACAGATCTACAATATGCTCTAGCTGTTGGGCGTGATTTAGAAATGACAGTGATGGACAGTACTGCTCTTGACAATGCAGAAGATGTGCTTTCTGCATGTGGTGGTTTGGTAGTATTGAACCGATCAACTGAGATTGTAAGCCTAGTTCGTGAGTTGTTCATCTGCTTATATTCAAATTTCTGTACTTACATGAATAGACTACACTACCCAGGACTACATTGTGAATGCTCAAGAGCATCATATTTATAGAGGGCTTTTAGGCCGCTCTCACTTTTCAATAGTCTGCTTGAAATATCTGTCCTTTGACTGTTTCCAAGAATCTTGTCCGCCTTCAGAAGTGGACAAGCTTCAGAAAACAATTCCATTTCTATCCTATGCTGCTCACTCTTGGGTTATTTATGCATATGAATCAAGTGACATTGGAGTTATAGAGGCTGCAAAAAACTTCCTTTCTATTCCAGCCAATGTTGCATTGGTTGGCAATATATTGTTTCCGTGCTTGGATGCACCTGATTCCAACAGGCATACAGCTAGAAATGCGTCAGGAATGCATTTATGTGCAGGTTTCGGACTGAAAATGATAGCAAAATATCTTATAGATGCTGGTTTTGACACAGACTCTAGAGATGTATGTGGCTTTACTCCATTATTCTATGTTGCGATGAATGGCTGTGAGCCGATAGGTAAAATGCTCCTAGAAATGTCTGCAGACTGTAATTCATTGGATATTTGGAGGACAACCCCACTAATTAGAGCAGTACAATCAGCACATAGTAAAGTAGTGCAGCTACTACTAACAAGACCTGACCTTGACATCAATCATCGAGATCATAGTCACTATGGAGGTACTGCACTTGTCTATTCAGTGAAGGCTGGACATGTTGTTATCACAGAATTACTTTTGAGCCATAATCTCCTTGACATCAATGGCACAGACATAAATGGCAAGACTCCGTTAATGTATGGGGCAAAATATGGTCATCTAACAGTAGTCAATCTACTTTTAAAAAGACCCGACATCCAAATTAATATTAAGGGCCAGGATGGCAAAACAGCACTATCATATGCAGCCTACAACAGACATACAGACATTGTGAATTTGCTTTTGCGACAAGATATTATTGATGTTAATATAGTAGATAAAAATACATATACTCCACTAATGGGTGCCATCCTCCAGAGGAATAACTGTCGTGCCAACTTGGAAATAGTTAAACAACTTTTAATGACCGATGATGTTAATGTAAATCTGGCAGATAAATATGGCAATACTGCATTGTCTTTGGCAGTACAGCATGAAAATGCAGAAGAAATTGTTGAAGTGCTTCTGGCTCATAAAAATATTGATATCAATGTTATGTATTCAAGGAACTTTGGTTGTACTTTAAGTCCACTGATATTGGCATCACGGGCTAGCTATAGCACAATAGCAAGAAAACTAATAGCGAGACATGATGTGGACATCAATTTCAAGGATCATTGTGGCAATAGTATACTATTATTTCCAATGCAATATGGACACATAGATGTTATAAAAATCTTGATAGCACAAGATAATTCTGATGTCAATAATGCAGATTCAGAAAACTTTGGATGTGTGCCACTGATATGGATAGCAAAGAACGGTTATAAACAGTTAAATCATATAACACAGCAGATTCTGAAAAGAAGTGACATTGACATCAATTCCAAGGAATATGATTGTAATGCAGCTCTGTCCTGGGCAGCAAAACATGATGATATAAATCTGATTGAATTGCTATTAGTGCAAACTAATCTTGATGTGAATACTCCAGATATTTATGGGCACACTCCAATAATGCATTCGGCAGATGCTGGTCATAGTACTGTAGTAAAGAAGCTTCTGACAAGGTCTGAGATTAAAATCAATCACAAGAGTAATGGAGGTGATACTGCACTATCATGTGCAGCATGGAATGGTCATTTAGATGTGGTGTCTCTACTTTTGACAGATGAGCATCTTGATGTTGATGTACCAGACATTATGGGAGTCACTCCATTGATGTGTGCTGTGCAACGTGGCCACATCGCAATAGTTTGCCAGTTTCTTGCTAGAGCTGATATAGATATTAATTGCAAGGACAACCAAGGAACCTCTGCATTGTTATATGCAGTATTATCAAATGAAACTGCTATTCTCAGGTTACTATTGGAACAAGATAGTATTGAAGTCAATGTCTGTGATAATGAGGGAAGAACTCCACTAACACATGCAGCACAACATGCTCATAGTGCAGTAATCAGACAGCTCCTAGCCAATTCAACTATTGATATTGACTGTAAGGATAATGCTGGTAAAACTGCATTGTGTTATGCAGCAACATACGGTCATGTAAACATCATAAATTTGCTGTTGACATGGAATTATCTTGATATAAATGTCACAGACAACATGGAACATGATGCACTCATGTGTGCAGTGCAGAATGGTCACAGCATGGTTGTCCAACAGCTCCTGACTAGATCAGAGATAGATATCACCAATAAAGATAATGACGGAGAGACTGCATTGTCATATGCAGCACAACATGGGCAAACACATATTGTAGAACTCCTTCTAGAACAAGATACTCTCAATATTGATGCTACAAACAATTATGGTTGCACTCCACTGATGTGGGCATCTCTGGGTGGCCACAATATAGTAGTGAAGCAGCTCTTAGATAAAGGTGTTCGGGACATCAATCTAAAGGATGCTGATGGTGATACTGCACTATCGTGTGCAGCACAGCACGGACATGCAAATGTCATTGAATTACTACTAGCACAAGATACTCTGGATATCAATACCACAACAAATCATGGTTGTACTCCCTTGATGGCTGCAGCACAATATGGGCATATTAAAGTGGTGAGGCAGTTGCTTGCTCATGCTAACATTGATATCAATCACAAGGACAGTGATGGTGACACTGCACTATCATGTGCAGCACTATATAGGCATGCAGATATTGTGAAGATGCTCTTGTTACAAGACAATCGGCTGGATGTTCAGTCAGTGTTACACATTACACCTTAAACCTGCCAGTTTCCTAGTTCAGATTGTCTTAATTGGACATCTCTCTTTTGGCCCAAATTTGGCCCTGGATGAGCCCTGTTACATGTTATGTTCAAATGTTTGAGTTCAGCCTTGTTATGTGTTACTGAACAGTTGGTCGTAATAGCACAGTACATCATTATAAGTACTAGGAATAACCAGGACTTTGTGATGTACTAGTACCATAATTTTCTCAATTTCCTGCATATGCTCCAAAGTTTCTGCTTTCTCTCATTTTTTGTACTTGTACAGCAGTGTCTCAATGATGAATTATGTATATGATGAAATTATATGGAAAGTCTAAGTTAACAATATCTGGTAAGTCTTGGAAGTCTGAATGAATAGTATCTCTGTATTATTGCTGTTTTCGATAATAATAGTACTTCCATAAAAAAAATGAAAGTTTTGCTTGCGGCAGTTGAGAACGAGGAGCCCATCCATTGGCTGTGGTCATCTGTTAGTCATCTGTCACAGAATGAGTGACTGGCTGATGAGTCACACACAAATTACTATTTCTGGAGCCTGCCAGTCCAAATTTGGCAATGTTTCTCCATCCTGCCCTCTCCCAAGATTTTGGGACGGCCACTATGACGTCAATGGCACAGTTTAGCTGACACATTGGCAAGGCACCGGCCAATCGCAAGCGGACCTAGACTAGGCTCCGAGCAAACCTCGAGGCGACAAGGGGGTGGCAGGACGGAAATAAAGGACATCGGTGGAAACACGCCCTCTTCCGGGAGGGCTAGAAACACTTAAGAAGAATACTCACAAAATAAGCTAGACAAATCTATGTATTCGATAGGCCAGATTATAGAGTAAGCAGAGTACGATATGTATCTATAAAGCAGGGGTGATGGTGGTGGGGGGAAGAAAAGGAAGAAGGAACGTCGAATCTCGACGTCCCTGTATATATGAGAATCTATTCATAGCTCGGAGGTCGTTTGCCTCCGCGGGATCAACGAGTAGCCAATCAGGACCGAGGAAGAAGTCAAGGAGAGTCAGTACGTAAGCAGCATGCTTACACCCTCCCATGTTTTTAGACAAGAGCAGGGGCTGGAAGAGAAAGCGTAGCAGGAGAAAGCGGTTTGAAAATTTTAAACAAATTTTCAAAACTTGAATGAGCAACAACGGTCAAGGATGTGTGGATAGCCAATGGTCAAGGGCTTCACAATCTTCTAACTCCCTGCGCGGAAGCCAACGATCTTCTTCTTCGCCATACCCGACCCAGCGTACAAGGTACTGATAACCCTGTCCACGCCGACGTTGGTCGATAATAGCTTCGACTCGATACTCCTCGACACCGTCTGGTGTCACAATTGGGCCAGGATTTTCTAGATCCCTCGAAGGGAATAACTCAGAATCGTTCGCCACGAAAGGGCGTAACTCGGAGGCGTGGAAGGTAGGGAAAACATTTGGAGTATTAGGCAGTAACAGAGTGTAGTTCGATGTTTCGGGGTGAGAGTCAATGACCTTGTACGGGCCATCGTAACGGGGCATAAACTTTGCCACACGAAGTTCGTCTTTGTTCTTATATTCCCGACGGCGATGCAGCGTTGAGAGCATCACTTTGTCATCCTCTGAGAAGACAATTTCGGGTGCACGTTTCTTGTTGGCATGAAACGCCTGCTGGACTTTAGCTACTAGCAGATTGTCCTTGGCTTCAGCACATGTGTCATTGATTTGTTGAATGACCTCGACTGCCCGAGTCTCAGCTTCACCGGGAGTAGGCTCAGTGGATGGTGCACTGACGATAGGGGGAATGATTCGCGGGGAACGACCCATACGAAGTTGGAAGCCAGAGAAACCCGTGGAGGAGTTGACATTGTTCATAATGTTAAAACGTACAAGCGGTAAGCTTCGGACCCAACCCGTTTGGTTGCGATCGACGTGGTAGTGTAGGGCTTGGTTGACAGTTTTGTTGGAACGCTCGCTCGAGCCGTCCGTTTCAGGGTGGTAAGCTGTGGACATCTTCAGATGTACGCCCGTGAGCTTGTGAAGGGCTTTGCAGAAAGCAGATGTGAACAGTTTATCTCGATCGGATATGAGTTCCAGGGGGAGCCCATTCTCGCAGTACCATTCATTAAAGAACAGCAGGGCTAGTTGTTCAGCTGTGAGATCAATCCGCGTGGGGATAATCCTGATGTCGGAACCCAAGCGATCGGTAATCGTGAGGATGCAGTTGAAACCGTCATCGAGAGGTAGGGGTCCAATGAAGTCGAGAGCCACACTATCCCCACGTTTCTCTGGGATAGGTAAAGGATGCAGAGGTCCTCTCGGTTTGGAAGTTGCACTCTTATTACGTTGGCAGGGTACGCAACCTGGGATGTATGCCTGTTCGAGGTCTCGGCGCATGTTTGGCCAATAATAACAATCACATAGGTTGGCATATGCCTTGTCTCTGCCGAAGTGGCCAAGAGAGTCGTGAGCAAGACGGAATAAGTCTTCACGAATCGTGCCAGTTCTGGGAATCAGAAGGCGATCGCCAACGTACCACAGACCATTGACATGACGGAAACCCGGGACCAGGCAATCGTCAGGTGAGAGTTTCTTGCAGAAATCATCTGTCTCGTAACCTCGTTTGATCATTGTTAAGAGAGCCTCATCAGCTGTGATGGCAAGCACTGCATTCGTAGAAGTCGTTTGTAACCACGTCGACCAACCCGGAGCCGGATCATCAGTCTCATCGTCACGGGGTTTGTCGTTACTTTCAGGGAGGCGACTCAAAGCATCAGCGACCGTGTTGTCCTCGCCTCTGATATAGACTATGGTCATGTCGAACTGTGCCATGTATTCGTTCCATCGAGCCTGTCGGCGTGAGAGGTCTCTTTGAGTCTCAAAGTTCTCTAGGGTTCTATGATCCGTGTAGACGTATATGGGGGATCCCAGCAAGTCAGACCTCCATTTCTTCAAGGCTCGAACTACAGCGAGTAGTTCCTTTTCATGAACAGGGTAATCTTTTTGAGCACTGTTAAGTTGCATAGAATCAAAGGCGACCGGGCGAGCCGACACCCAGGTTGGCCCGAAACTGAGGATAGCGCCGGTGCCCAGATCACTGGCGTCTGTTGTTACGAAGATCTTATTATCTCCAGGATTGTCGTGGTCAATTACAGTGAGGCATTCACGGCCAACCACAAGTTGTTTGATTTCGTCGAAGGCATGCTGATGAACAGCCGTCCATTCTGGGAAGCATTTCTCAGCGGTTTTCGAGGTTAAAGGAGTAAGTTCAGCAGTATGTTGTGCCAAGTTCGGGAGGAACGAAGAGATATATTGAACTAATCCTAAGAAGGAACGGACATCAGAGGCAGATTTTGGTGTTGGCCAAGCGATAATCTTGTCGACTTTAGACGTGGAAGCTTCAACTCCACGTTGGGAAATATGGTGACCAAGGAAATCGATCTCGAGCACGAAAAACTCAGATTTCTTGGGATTACAGTAGAGTCGGTTTTCGCGCATGTGATTCATGATAAGTTCAACATGTCGTGAGTGTTCCTCAATTGACGAAGACCATATGATTATATCATGCCTATGTAGTCTCGCAATGCAGCTGTTACGCGCCGCTGATGAATAGGTGGGGAATTACGAAGGCCTTGCGGCATAACCGTCCACTCGTAAAGTCCGAGAGGTGTCGTTACAGCTGTTAGAGGCATGCTAGTCGGGTCCATCCGTGTATGGAAGAAACTGTCCGTCATGTTGATTTTAGACCAGATCTTTCCTTTGCCGGCATCAGCCAGAATATCATCGACTCGAGGTAACGGATGACTATCTGTCACCGTGTTGGCATTTAGTTGACGATAGTCGTTCACCCATCTGGGAAGCGCTGCAGGATCAGCCTTTGGCACAAGGAACGCCGGCGAGGCATGTTCAGATGAAGACGGGTGAATCCTCCCAGCGTCGAGATGTTGCTGTATCAAAGTATTCCACGCCTCACGGTACTTCCATGGGCAGGAATAGGTCCGAGTTTGTATTGTCTTGGAAGCATCACGTAGTTTAATGTTGCAGAGAATATCATTAGGCATCTCATTTACATGAGGAATCGGTTTTAAACATCTCTGAATCTATCCTTGACGTCGTCATTTAACTTGGTTAAGTTTCCTTTGAAAGAGAGGAGTTCTACACGATCTCGCACTGCAGCAATCACATCGAAAGGTTTGACATGTTCACAAGTCTTGTCGACCTCTTGACGAACTGCGTCAAGGGTCGACTTCAATTTATTAATCATAGTACGAACATTCGATCTAGTGGTACGGATGGATTCACGAAGCTTGGGTGGANGGGGGGGGGGGGCAGAAGGTATAGGTACAGGGTGAAGAATATCGAAGTTCGAAGTTTTATCTATGCAGGTCATGTTTTCGTAATCGACAACGAGTTTATTATGTTGGAGGAAGGGGAGTCCAAGGATAACATCGGAACAGAGTCCAGGCGCTATGATAGTGCGGACGGTACGTGAGGAGAAGTAATTATTGCGATCGTGGAGTCTCAGTTTAACCCAGTGCGTAAGAGTTCGGATAACCTTCCGGCCTTCATCGGCCATTGCAAGTTCGACGTTCATGGGTTCAGGCAGCAGTCGGTGTTTCAGTTCTGTGCGTTCAACGAGTTCAGGACGAATTAGAACTGTGTGTGAACCACAATCGATTAGCCCAGTGATCGGCAAACGATCAATCAAAGAGAGCGCATCAATAGCGCACGGCCATAACAAATGGGGTACGGTAAATGAAGGGGATGTGGAGATAGGGGTATTAACAGCAGCAATGACGCGACTTACAGAGTCGTTTGAGTCAGCGGAAAGATCCCCAAGCCCATCTCCTAGAATGCTCGAAGCTTTGCTAGGCGGCATGATCGCTGCGACGGGGAAAGAGGAGGTGCCCATCACTGCAGCCGTTGGAGAGTAGGACGGGGTTGGAAGAGGAGGAGCTGGCGCTGAGGGAGGAGCGGGATTGACGGCGGCGACGACGCTCTTGACAGGTTCTATCATTCCGCGACGTCTAGCAGCCTCGGCCATGGCGACGGTGAGGGTCTTGTACCCGGCAGGGGTAGGGAACATGCAGTTCTCCCAAGAATGCTTGTTGACGTAGAATACACGGCATTTGGTGCAGCCATGATGGGTGTTGAGGAGAGCACGCTCGGCGTCAGAGAGACGGGGAAGTCGATGGGACTGAGGGAAAGAGCCACCGGCAGGGGGCAGAGGAGGAGGAAGAGTTCGAACGGGCACTCTTTGCGCGGCGAGACGGTTCACTCAGGCCAGCGTTGGCCGAGGAACGTTTGAGGGTGTATTGGCGTGCAGCTTCATCAGCATCGCAGCGAGCGCGCTCAGCCTCACGACGAGCCATCTTACGTTTGTCCTCGAGTTTGTCATCTAAAACTTTCAGACGAGCAACCCATTTGTCGAAAACCTTCTCGTAATCAGGGTCGAAGTTCGCCTCGAGTTGGTTACGTAGAGCATCCTCGTTGAGGTGATGGTCAGTGCCACGAAGGATAGTGTTCTGTCCGCGCACGTAATCGACCCAATCGGCGACGGAGGTCCCAGTGACATGCTTGTGTCCCAGGACGGTGTTCCTGACCAAAGACATCCAGTTCTCGGGAAGGCAACGAGTGCGGAAGGCAATGCTAAATTCGGCGAACATCATCTTGTTGTAGGTCTCGATGTTGGACTGATACCAGTCCTGGAGGACAGTATCTTGAATACCCGTGGCGATGCATGCGACGTAGTCTTTAGAGTCGAGTTTGTCTTTGTTAAGGAAGAATGATTGGCATTTGATGGTCCAAGCACGGTAGACTTGGGGAGTTATGGACCCTGGAGAGAGAACCGGCACCTTGTCGGACGCAGCCTGGACACATTCAGCGACGGAAGAGTTCGTAGTGGTAGACATTTTGCTAGGCAGGATGATGCTAGAGTCGTCGGAAGATGGGATGGAGGAGGGCGAAGAGTGATTTGTAGAAGGAATGGTGGGCGTTGGTGAACGGGTTAAGTTGGGGAGAGGGGATGATTTCGGTGTTTGGAGACCCGGCAGTGATGCGGGGGTAGAGTGGTTGGAGTTGCCTGGAGGGGTGTTGGAGGAGCCGTTAGGCGTGGACGGTGTGTCCGTGGTAGAGCCTTGCAAGGCAGTGGACGACGTGTCCGTTTGACAAGCCGAAGCTAGCTCGGCCGCCTGTTGGCGACGAGTAAGCGCGGGCAGTTTGAATGAAGTTCGCAGTCCCGACTTGGAACTGCTAACTTCCCACAGATAAGCGAAAGCTTAAAAAAAAGTGGAAACACGCCCTC
>CEMG01176743.1:0-16392 GCA_001179705.1 Baeospora myosura
CGAGTATCAGTGACTCAGAATCTGAACACGGGTGCATCTTCTGTTCAAAAACCAAGAACCAGACCTGTTGGACCACCAATGACAAGGTAACACAACATGCCCGGCTCTCAACCAAGAAGCATTCCCCTAGCACAAAGAATGTGGCCAATCGGAAAGAACCAGGGCACGCTGCGAAACGGCCACCTATGAAAACAGTGGATGTCACCAACATACTTAGAAATAAGTATGACTCCACTCAACCATCGTGGGCCTCATACTCCTTCATAATTGCATCCGACCCGGGCGTACATGACCCTTACCATCGTGCAGAAGAAGGAAGACTGCGAGACCAGAAAGACCCAAGCACAGCCTCTCCTACACCTACAAGCCCTCTCACCGAGGAGCCCGATCCACAGCCAAACACGAAAGGAATCCGTGCCACGAATTTTCGGGCACCTGAACTATCATACCTAGACGATGCGGAATTGGAGGAGGAAACCCAAGACACAGAGATATCTCGACAATATATAGAATACCTCCATCAGACATCACAAAGGCACGCAATAACCTTTATTAAAAAAGGTACAGTTGGGCTAGCATCAAGCCCTCATCAACACGCGACAGTCGCCAGAAGAGACAAAACCACACCTAGCAACACTGGACTCTCGGTCATCACACGAACTAATGATGCTGTGCAGCTCCATACACCAAGTTGTGCCACCCACAACACGCCCACCACCATCCTAGAAATTGCACAAGCATTAGTGGACCTAAGACATGAGAGACATACCGTGAGCAAAGTTGGGTTTGGCACGCAAACCCCGAACTCGCAAAAAACACGCAGTCCCGGGCAGGTACACATGGAAATACCCACGTACTTACCAACGAGCCAAAAAGAGGACCAGAAAATAGACCGGGACAAAGGACGACACAAGCGAAAAAACGAGGAAGCTCATGAAAAAGGACCCAACCGCCCTGCTCGTCTAACCAATGCTCAGGATTCGAACGACGGCCGAGACCTTCATAATGCCGAACACATGAATCAAGAACTAATCAGCAGGGAAAACGTACGAGATACAGCTCGGCGAAGCCCTGGATGGACCAAACGTAAGCCACGCCAAGCACACAGAAATGAACCACACGTGTATTTTGCAGGTAGGCTACACCTAGAAACTGAATCAGTAATCGAGCCAGTACTCGAACAACAAACTTTCAAACCAGTGGTTCGAGATCCAGTTGCGGTACTACCCGAGTTGCCCGGCGAAACAGACAAAGGCCGAAAAAGGGCAATAAAGAATGTAGCTGGGCAACAACCACCAACGCCGTTGATGTATGGACCTAATGACAACATGAACAGCTCAGTTATGCCAAAACATTCCGCAAGGAGACTTACGTCAATAGGGACTCAGACTGCTACCCCCTCCGCACGAACCAAGGGACACGAACCACAAAGAGAGACTAACACCGCAGACGCGGAAAACGAGGGCAAGAAGATACCTACTGTAATGGAAGGTATTGAAACTCCAACGATGAGTCAATTGATCCTGCTTAAACAAAAAGAACGCACCACGATCACGCAAGCAAAAATATCGAATGATCAGGCAGGCGCCACCAACCACGACGACAGACACCATTCAACAAACTCTCTAAAGCAGCGTCAGCCAAAACCAAAAGCCGCAGGAAAAAACCGCACATCTCGACTACTCCCTCCGCATCCGGCTCATGCAGTAGCCAACGCCATAGCCATAGCGGTAGGAAAGAATGAGAGAAACAGCGAAACGATCCCGGTGACATCAACAGAAAACGCACGAAGACAATTACGAACCATGATTGACGAGTTTGATAACGCCGAAAGGCTTAACAACCAACAAATCAGGGACTACACACGGGGCCATAACCTAAGGATCAGTCAGCAAGGAGGACAGGATACTAAGAAACGAGACGAACTTACCAATCCCGGTGGACGAAACCACACAGCACAAGGCTCCGTGACTCATAGAGCTAATATGCTCCATCAGCCGAATTACTCAGATAACCCGATGCCAGAAATAGCGACGCAGAGGAGTTCAATAAATGAAAGTGATTTCATTAAGGAGCAGCACCAATCACAAGAAACTAACGATAAGCAACACGGGCGCGCGCCAGCCATCAAACAACCTGTCGATCGCGAAAGTGAAACAAGAACTCTAAGACAGCTGAGCAAGAGCGACAAAGAAAAGGTTAGCAATATCACAGCTCCGCAGCAAGAAATGACTCACCAAACTAATTCCAATGACCAACCCCCGTCGCAATACGAGACTATCCTCCCACGAGACACCCTCAGCCCTACCCCATCATACCTTAGCAATATCACATTAAGTGTTACTGAAGCTGAAATGAAGTTAGCGAGCAAAAATCATGATGAATACCCCCTTACGCGACGCGTAACAAACATTTGTGCGAACCATGGAGGCGCCGGCCACGAAATGAAAATCGACGGAACAGCAGCTGATGCGGATAGCCAGGACAGGGACGGGAAACTAGAATCGTCTTCCGAGAACAAAGCAAATATGGCAGAACGGAACCCAACAATGGGGAGAATCAGCCGTGAACAATCGCATAATCAAAATGCAGCTCACCTGATACCACGCACACAGCAACAGGGCGCGAGACAGCGGGAAGTTTCAACAATCCCCATCAACGACGAACAATCAGCACCTTTGAAAGATAGGTCAACAAGCGCTAAGATGACACAGCAGGAGATAACGGCTGAGCAACCTTACCCACACAGCCACCAAACCACACGACACAAGGAATCGGGACCGGGCAAGGACTACGCAGACGATCAGATAGATGGCCGAAATGAATACCGAAGGATCAAAGGACTAAGCGAAGTCCGAAATGAATCCCAAAGAGGGAACCTGTCGGGACTGGGAAGTACCAAACGCGTCCGAGACCTGCAGAACTCAGGGGAAGACCATTGGAATGAGGTCAGAAACAATTTCAGGCAAGTTCGAGACATACTTACAACGATAGTGGCCACCATAGCAAGGAGGAATAGACAGAAAATTATAAAAGCCAGCCAGTTGAACAGAATCGAAACTTATCCATATCCCAACTTGTTACTAAACACACACACACAAACAATGACTCCAGCCACCCAGCCAAACTCTGCCACGAGAAGTGACGCCCCCGATCTTGATCGAGGACCGGACCCACTTGTGGGATCCCGCTCGGATACCGACCCGGGGTCGGCGATCCTAACAGCTCCAGTAACCCCAGGAGGGCACAGCGCGCTAACCAACGCGACGACCATCGTCTTCCCTCTTCACTTCAAAGAGAACACCGCAGCAGAGCCGCCGTTCTCCAATGAGGACGTTGATCCTCCCGATTTCAGCTCCGAATTCTTATATTCTGTCGCAGCTATACTGCGTGATGCGCAGCGACGAGACAAACGAGAACATGATCGACCCCAGACGCCGCCTTCCCCGTACGCGAAATCCGTTCACCTTGCCACCATCAGCTCGTCCAACGCCTACCGCTTTGCCACCATCATCCTGCCTGACGGGCAGGACTGCGAAATCTACATAATGCTGGACGCCAACAGTTTCCGGTCTAGCAGATATAACGGACAGCCTGATCTCCACGCCAGTAATGGTCATACCATTGGGTTTTTCGTGCCCAACAGACACGGGCGCTATCAACAGGATAAAGAAGTTAAGATCACCTATGCCACATCTACGACAGGTACGCATAAGAAAGACTCTTTTAGTCGGGCGTCTGCTAACAAAAACTCCAAACAACCAGCGCACCCACTTACTACCCGCACCTACCCCCAGCCCACGATGGGGCTCTGCCTTAATCATTATGCCACCGATCGTCGTTATTCGGACTTCCCCAGCCACGGAACACTCGATGTACATCACCTCATCGACGCACTTGACGAAAGTCGCCCCGAGCTGCTAACAATGGGCGACCAAGCACCTTCTCCAGCCCCTTTCACCGACACCCCAGTCACCACCTTTCGTAGGCTAGAATTTCTGGGGCAAACGAGGTACTTCGAGTACTTAGCGGCGCTCGCGGCAGACGACCAGGCCTACGACTCTCACCAGATACTCATCACCTCCTCCCACTCTGTTCTTCAACCACAGATCAACGTTCTCGACAATTATCAGGTCAATGTTAGCACGCAATTAGGTGCTTCAGTGGTCTGCCTGACCAGCGGCCACGTACGCGAGAAACCTAGCATTCGAAACGGGGACATGGTATGCGTCGAGTTCGCAGGGCTAAAAGCAGAGCACGCGCTATCCCGCACCGATTGGGTGGAGTACCTAACGAAGGAGCCACTCAAAGAGTACAGCGATGAGGAAAGTGGGGAAGAAGGAGACTATGAATATGTAACAGGTGACCCACGAACGGACAAAGACCTACCGGGGCCGGACACACCCATCGCGCTATCCCGACGCTTGGGTGGACTTCGAACACTCCACCCCACCATAACCGGCCAAGCCACTACCACTAATATCCGTTTCCCGCTCATATACGACACTAACGCAGCCCCGTCTCCCCCATTAAACGATAACCCAAATGACATACCTATCCTCTCCCCCGACTTCTTCGACATGATACAACACATAGTTCAGGAGACACGGGACATGGCTAGAGAAGAGATTCGACGACCGCGCGGGTTCACCTCCACCTTCCAAGCCTCCATTCATAACTCTGTAGTATCCTCCTCCCTTGCAATAGACTTCCCAAGGGTTATGTTACGCAAAGGACAGAGATGCACTCCACTGGCCATGCTCAACGGTCACCACTACCGCGCTACTGACAACGTAGACGGCCCGCCTCCCAGCAGCCGCGTAGGCCACACTATGACATTCTTCTTTGAGGACCTTGTGGAGCACCCAATGTGGCCCGAGAGAGACGAAGACTACGACGACATAGAAATTCAAACAACGTCAGGTAAAATTGACTCAACTTTCGAAGAAGCAGTATCGCTGACTACTTCCTACAAAGACCTGCACCCCCGATTCGACCACCGTCCTGCCACCGGGCTGCGCAGCACCATGATGGACATAACTCTCGCACGAGAAATAGCTGTCGATATCGCCCATAACCTCACCACGGGCGACAGAAAGGACTTACCTATGGCAACCCTCTTAGACACACTGGGTCATTCACTCCCTTCCCTGGCACGTTTAAAGGATAGGACACCTCTTCCACCTACTATCCATACCCGCGCAGACCTGAAGATCCGCACAAAGGAGATTTTCGACCTGATCCGATATTTCGACCACCTCGCAGAGGAAGTACAACGGGATGGGAGGCAGAACTATCATCACCAAGCCATGCTCACCTGCGCCAAATCCATACGGTATCCTCGAGGCCTAGCCTGGGGCTCATATCGTTTCGACATAGTAGGTCATGTTAACTCGAATCTCGTACAGTTCGGAGGAGAAGGACAAGAAATTCCGAGCATAAGACGCGGGCACGCCGTCTCGCTGACATTCCCCGGTTACGTGCACTGGGAGCTCGCTACGGGAATTCCCTATCACATCGATAACCCAAACGGTCCTCGAAGAGGACCATACCCTTGGTTTTGGAGTGACCTAACTCCAGGTACAACAGCACACCCAACTCCCTCCATATCCTCTGAAGATGACGTACATCCAAAGGAGACCGAGGAAAGGGGAGAAGGTACCATGCGATCTGACAACCCAACGACTACCTCCACTGACTATCCAACTTTAGACTTGGACGACGTGTCAGAGTGTTCATCACTAAGCTACATCAGCGACGGGATGGACGCTAAAGAGACAAATGACGAGACCACTGAACCGATTCCCGTACCCCCACCGACAATCGCAGACGACGGCGAAAAGGCACCAGGGCAAATAACGCCTCCTGACAACGCTCCCACACTAGTCCGCAGTACTTATTACTCCCCACTTTACCTAGGATACGAAACAGGAAATACTTCCCGCTTCGATGCTCACCCAGAACGACACATATGGGACAACGACCTACCCCTCGCACAAACCACACGCTTCCAATATCCCTCAAAATACTCGCCCAACCATTCTCCGCCACCAAAGCCCCTGACCTCAGAAATGGGAGGCTACCCGAAGTTTCGACCACGCACGCTCAATCACATGTGGGGGGCTATCGTAGATATAAAAACAAGAGACAAACGACAGGAAGAACCCTACCATTCGGCCAGCATCGTCACACCCTACGCGGTCGACTTCCCAGCGATCAGATACCCAAATGGGCAGCGCTGTACTCCCATGCTGTTCATGAATACCACCCTTGAACGACAAGATCCGGTCGAACCCACAGCACCTTCGAGCAGACGCTTTGGGGGTGCTATGGTATTCTTCTTCGAGGCAGAATCCAGGCAGACAACTAATGTAGTGTGCGACACTTCCATCATCATCGAGACTTACCCCACGACTACCGTTCCCCCCCCAAAATATGCATCCAGTACAGATGTCATGTTCACCTCCAGCTATACCCATGAAACCCATACTGGACCAACATATGAAACAGCCACACGTCGAGAAAAACATAACTTGTTGCTCGACAGCTTCCCTCATTCGCACGGCTCAGTCAACGATATACGAAACCCGGTACCATTACCCCCCAGCATGTCGACTCGCCACCCTGAGACATGGTCGGACATCATGCTCCTCACAGGGCTAGATATCACCGATTCTATTTGGGCGTATTGGACAGAGGACGCGAACATTCCTTTTCACCAAGTCCAAGCTACCTCGGAAAAAGTATATCGCTTTCCATTAACGGTACTCGACTACGAACATGTCACAGACATATCCGTGCATCTAGACATAACAATAGTTCGGCGGGAAACGGGCCAATCAACGCAACCCAGCATACGGCAAGGAAACGCGGTCGTCATATTCTATCCCGAACTTTACGAAGATATCCTACCACGAGACCCGCATGGACCCTATGACCCAAACGACGTGCCACCCGACAACGATACCCAGAGCCAGCTGCGACCTAGGACTCCGCCTCCGCCCTCTACCTTCGACCTATCCAATACAGAAGCAGACCGAGGATCCGCGCGCTTACCTAATCAAGAAGGGGGGCATGATGAATCCTCCAAATACGCAGTCTTCACGACCGCTCTCGCCGCAACCCAGCATGTGGAGACTCATTCACCGGATCTAGCCTACCCAGACCCACTACCTACACGCGGACGAACGATCTATACGCCTTTTACCGCCCCAAACTTCTCTCGACCCCTACCACCTCGTAGCACGAGCAAGGATGCGGACCCTGAAAGTAAGTCTATACAACATATGGAACACATGTTAGAAAACTTACCCCACATCCGTCACTACTGCCCACGTTGCGCACACCTTACCATTCGACATCTTCAAGGACTCTCGGATACCGAAGAACCATGTCATCCCGAGCAGTCGACTCTCCAACTAGTCTGCAGCCCGGAACTGGATGAACCTCCCACTGATACGTTGCTAACCTTGCCCTCACCAACGAACAACTTCTACCAGGCCGAACGATTCAAAGGAATAACCCTCATCGACGTGGGCGAAGATGTTATTCGTAGCAGTTTACGACAATTCAACTACTTCGACAACCTAGACTCTCCTATACCCACCGAATTTGGTGTCATTCCATCCTCAATGCCCCGAATAACGTTTCAACAGTTCTTAGCCACCACGACCGATATCCCAGACGCGTCGGGGAACGGACCGATAGATCTACGAGCTGAGCTAGGAAAGTTCGTCGTAGTCGACACCGAGAAAACAGACGCTGCGACTACCGACAGCCCGCAGGTCTTTATCATCACAACGGACGAATTGGCAGTCAAGGAAGTCACCGACACAGCATCCCCGGCACCATCCCCTAAGCGAGCAAGAAAACTATCGCCTCACCATACACGAAGCACCTCGCCTTCAGCGACCAAACGAGCGAAACGGGGTACGCCAAAGCCTCCTCCACATTCCGTTCCCAGAATGCTAACCAATTTCGCCGTATATCCGCTTATCGATCTGTACCGCAACCTACACCTGGTACGAGAAGATGATACAGGGAACCTAGCACCCGTTCCCAACTATTCCCCAGAAGTAACTTTCCATAAAGGGGCTATCCGAGTAAACAAAACGTCAGTCCAAACAGCTCCCGAATTACGAACTATCATTGACACATGTTCGCCTACCAACAGACCATATATTCCACGCATTGAAGACGTGGATATGGAAGGCGCGCGCCGATCGGCAGCGCAGCTGCGGCGACTACTTGAAGAAGATTTAGGCCTGCAACCGCGTGCCTACACAAACCTACCACCAATCAACGCCCCCACCTTGTCCACTTCACCCGCAAGCTCTCACTCATCCATGCCAAGCCTCCACTCCAATTCCGACAGCCCCCTTTCAGGCTACTCGTCCACAGAATCACTACCCCTAGCACCCCCAGAATATAACGTGAAAGTTTACTCCATGATGGCACCGCCAATGCCAACTGGGCCTTTTCAGGATCAAGATATATTCGGACTAGCACCCTTCCGCACTTACCCATCGTCACGAACGCACAGCCTCACTCCCCCTCCAGAACCACGGATGGCTTACCGTGAACTCCCCAACGAAGACTCCGATAGGGAGGACCATGAGGATGAAATAAGCAGTTCGGAAGAAGAAGAAGACGAACTAAGAGACGACGTGAACGAGAACAACCCCAGTACGCGAACTTCACTATTAATTTACCACGACAATGGACTAACCACACAATATTACTCGATAGACCATCCTCACACCGTGGAATCGGTGGAAGCCGCCACAGCCCGACTCATTAGGGGCGCTTTCGACTACAATGAAATATCCGACGATGAACTTGCGGCCAGCCAAGCCGACAAGATGGCTGACTACACCCGGGTCATGTCTAGGCCAGATCTATTCGACGCCAATGCACAGGCCGGAATTCGAACAGACCCAACGGCCTCCCCACTAGATCCGCGATTCTTTGAAGAAAGCACTGAGCGTCCCGACATGTGGGGATACTCTGGAGCCATGTCCACCTTCCTTAAACAACACGGTGTGGTGTACAACGACACTATGTCCGCCACCGCGCTCATTCCCATCGCGCCACCCCCTGGACACCCCATGTTCCAAACGAAGCTCTCCCTTCCCGTTAGATCCACGACATTCTACGACGGCCAACAAGATGAACACCCCTTACCTGCGGGCGTCTCAGTCAGCGTAGATCCGGGATCGCCAGAATTCCATGTATGGGATGAGGGCGACGAGACTCGAATCGGGAAGAAAGGATTACGAATCCAGATAGAACTGGACGAGGAATTTGTGGAACCACACGAGTGGGAGGGAGACTCATGGGAGATACGCGAGCTACGGGCGCGAATTGCGGGCGAACTCAAGTTAAGTATGAACTACCAATATGGAGGAAGAACTGTTACATCACCCTCCCCTACCACCTCTCAGCCACATAGAACTTTTAGCCGCAACGTGCCACTCGTATTCCCTATACGACCGCCCGGAATGACTGCACCACTACCACCCGCCCTAGTGTATGGGGCCGAGCCTTTCGAAGCCGCGCCAATCACCGACATTCATGACTTCCTTCGCGGGCCAAACGCCATTCAGAACTTGCGCGCGCAATCAAGCAACCAGATTCTCCAGTTCATGAATCCGTACCTGGATGCACGCCCACTTATACATTTTAACCCGTGGAATCCTCGCATCAACAAGATGCGCTTCAAACGTCGTCTAATCCTAGATTATATCCGGGAAATCGCCATCCTCCTTCTCAAGCCCCATATTCGCGATTTTATTGACTCCTTTAACGACGATCACCCAACCTTACACTACTTCTACCGACATTGCCACCTATTCCGGTACCTAAGCAACACGTCCTCAATGCACTTCCAGGGATTTAACCACCTCTGTCTCCATATCGAACCCAGCACCCACGAGGGCGAACCATATCGCCTCAAAGCCCCGATGCAACCGATAAACCCGCTCCTCACCTGGCAAGAAGACGAATTCCTTTACCACGCCGGAGTCGTTTTCAAAGCACGCGCTCGAGGGGAATTTGTAAATGGATTCGACTTCGTACGACAAACCGAGACATTCATGAAGGATGACGTAGCACTACTACTACAACACGGATACCTCGACTCGTTGGACTATTTCGATGGGCAGGGACTTCGTCGCCCTATTCGGTGGGATATGAGGTTGTAAGGTACGATCTTGCGCCCCCACCCTATCAAATGATCAACTCACAGAATCTTTATTTTCGTCCCCCGCGAGCACAGACCTATACATTTCCCCGTCCTTATTGTTCGACTCCCTATTTCCTGCCACGTCCTCCACACGAACATTACATTGTACACTACCACCCTTGCGCCTACTACCATTTCTCACGCCACCCACCTACCCCTTGCTGCCCCCACGTACATTACAGTTATCCGCTGCCACACACTTACTATCCTTGCATCGGCCCTCGTTTCCGTTAAGCGACTCTCACGCAGACCCTTATGATCCTCTGCACCGTTACATGTACAACTCATTCCCGTTCCACAGTAACTTACTGCGCCTTTTTACGATCTTTATGGCCGCGTACCCCACTTGCGGAGAGTTTAGTAGTTTGTCTCCGCTCAATTCAACCACCGTTACTCCGCAAAACACGTGCTATTCCGATGGCCTAGACGAACTTCATTGCCACTTCTTGAAAGTACAAAATCAATCAGACATCGATGAAGTCAAATACCCAGGAGTTGATGAATCGGACATCTGGCCTTACCAAAACCTGGCGCCGGACACTGTAATAGGGTTAAGTGAAAACGACTTCACTAACTTTGATGCGTACGACGCGGATACTTCGGACAATTCTGACGCAGAATCCTTATACGAAGTACCACCACTAGTTAGCAAGAAGGACTCAAACGCGGATATACACCAATGGGCTTCCGAGCATGAAGGACGACAAAATAAAAACGATCAAAATCAAGTACTAAAACCTTCAACTATATATGATGCGTGGAACGACTATCAATTTGAAGAAGGTGACTATGTGATAGTCCCAACTGAACCCAAGGACTCCTTTGGTCAGGACGATTCAAGCTTATTAACACTAACTATGTACAAACGAGTGGACCAGAAAATCAAACCTGTCTCCGGAGCTTTCCCGCAAGAAGCTCGTGTTCGACGTACGATGCCACATGATCCTCTGACAACACTCCGACCCCTACCAATCAAGCCACCAGACTTTATACCCACTGATAGGCTGACAGAAGAGCGCATCGAAAGCCTCAACATCAATAAAGACAACTTCTTATTGCCCGAAGAAGAGAAATTATTCAAACACATTATGCGACTTAACGAACGAACATTACCGTTCGAAGAAAAAGATAGGGGATCACTCAGCAAGGAGTACTTCTCCGACTACATAATGCCTACAGTTCCCCACACACCTTGGGAGTACAAAAATATACCTATTCCACCCGGGATAAGAGACAAAGTCATAGACCTTTTAAAAAGCAAAATACAAGCTGGTGTATATGAACCAAGTCAATCATCATATCGATGTCGATGGTTCTGTGTCCTAAAGAAGAACGGTACACTACGCATCATTCACGACCTTCAGCCATTAAATGCAGTATCAATTCGTGACGCTGGCCTCTTACCTATAGTCGATGACTTCGTCGAACCCTTCGCCGGAAGTCAGTGCTCAACCATCTTTGATCTATTTTGGGGATTTGACGCACGAGTGGTTGATCATAGGTCACGAGACATGACCGCATTCTACACACCACTAGGATTGCTTCGACTGACGTCACTACCCATGGGCTACACAAACTCGCCCGCCGAATTTCAGAACTGCATGACCTTCATACTACAAGCTGAAATTCCGGAAGTAGCTAACATCTTCATTGACGACTTACCTATTAAAGGACCTAAGACTCAATACAAAGATACAGATGGAATTCCTGAAACCATGCCCGAAAATCGCGGAATAAGACGCTTCATCTGGGAACACGCCAATGATGTGCATAGAGTGATGCACCGAATCGGTTGTGCGGGAGCCACATTCTCACCAAAGAAAACACAAATCTGCCGACAAGAGGTAGTAATTGTAGGACAACGCTGCACACCCGAAGGACGATGTCCAGACACCGACAGGGTCGATAAGATCCAGAAGTGGCCAGTACTAAAGACACAAACTGAAGTACGCGGCTTCCTTGGACTTTGCGGCACCGTACGCATATGGATCCAGAACTATTCTCAACTCGCCCGACCATTAACCGAGTTAACACGTAACAATGTTGACTTCGAATGGACAACCAAACGTCAAGAAGCCTTCGACACTCTGAAAGAAAAAGTATCCTCTGCCCCAGCTCTAAGGCCCATCGATTATCGATCAAAGAACCCAGTCATCCTTTCCGTAGACACCAGTTACATTGCAGCCGGGATGATACTATCCCAGATTGATGATCATGGACGCCGTCGCCCTGCTCGATATGGGTCGCTTCCAATGAAGGACCATGAGGCTCGATATTCACAACCAAAATTAGAACTATATGGACTCTACAGAGCCCTCCGCCATTGGCGAATCTACATCATAGGAGTTCAAAACCTAAGCGTAGAAGTGGACGCAAAGTACATCAAGGGTATGATGAACGAGCCCGACCTTCTACCACAGGCGGCAATGAACCGATGGATTCAAGGAATTCTGCTCTTCGATTTCACACTCATACACGTCCCTGGAAAAGAATTCAAGGGACCGGACGGACTCTCTCGCCGGCGACCGGCTGATAGTGAAGAGATCTCAGATGCAAATGACTCGTGGCTGGATGATATTGCATTATTAGCCATCATTCCCGATCGATCACAATTCACTGACTTCCGATTCGATACGGCAACTGTATTACCATACTCGGCTGACGAGTTGCCATCAGCAAAACCAAAATTAGCAAGAGCAGAAAAGCTCCTAACGGATATCTTCCACCTTCTCGACAAGCTCGAAATGCCACAAAAGGTATTTCCAAGTCTACAAGCTAGGCACCGTTTCATCAAACAAGCCGGCATGTACTTCATAAATAAAATGGGACATATGTTCAAACGAAATGGAGGAAAGAATCCACTAAAAGTAATATTCAAACACAAGAAACGAGTGGCAATTCTTACACAAGCACATGATAACCTCGGACACAAAGGAGAGGCTGCAGTCTATGAGGTGGTACGACGAAAATTCTCATGGCCCCATCTCCGCACCGATGTGCACCACCATGTGGCCTCTTGCCATAAATGCCAAATCAGAAGTCTTAAGCGACTCCATGTCTCTCCCACAGTCTCCACTCCAGCCACAATATTTACCAAAATCTATGTCGACGTAATGAGAATGCCCAAGTCTGGCAGTCAACAATATCAATTCATTGTAGCCGCAAAGGACGACCTAACCGGTGTCACAGAAGCATCTCCCCTGCGAAAGAACGATTCCGCGAGTCTGGCCAAGTTCTTCTGGGAAAAGATATTCTGCAGGTACGGTACCGTCGGACAGGTAGTCACAGACAATGGCGGAGAAGTGCAACTGGCATTTGCAAGCCTAATGAAACGCATGGGGATACCTCAAACCAAGATATCATTTTACAATAAACATGCCAACGGAGTAGTTGAACGAGGCCACTATATACTCCGAGAAGCCATTGTGAAAGCAACACCCCGGAACAAAACCGACACCCGGATAGGACCCTGGCACGACTACATCGATGCAGCAGTATTTGCTGATAGAGTCACAGTAAGTAGTGTGACAGGATTCACACCGTTTTATCTTCTGCACGGAATAGATCCGGTACTACCATTCGACCTCACAGAAGCCACATTTCTGGTAGACGGATTTTACTCAGGAATGAGTACCGAAGACCTGCTAGCACTGCGTGTTAGGCAGTTACTCAAACATGATGAGGATTTAGATCAAGCAGCACGAACTCTCGTAAAAGCCCGTTTCCGATCAAAAGAGCAGTTCAACAAGCGCTACATCCACCGAATGCAAAAAGATGAGTATCTACCCGGTGAATTGGTTCTGATACATAACACCGCACTGGAATCCACTATTACGAGATGGAAAACAAACCCCCGATACCTAGGACCCTACGAGGTAGTAGAAAAGACACTAGGCAACACATATATCCTGAAAGAAATGGACGGCGCCATACTAGCAACACGCTATGCAGCAAACAGACTCCTTGGTTACATCAGTCGAAATGACCCTATAGTAGACGAACTTAGTGACGAACCTCGATCACTTAATGTTGACCCAGAAGATAGCTCTTCACACAACACGGACTATCAACCCTGGATCGAAGACATAAATGCGACCGACAGTGTAGTAGATCGTGAAATTGGCAACCCCGATTCTGACATGGAACCCGACTGGCTGGATTCAACTGAGCCTGAGACATAACAAACTCGTAATAGGACAAACCCCTGATGACCACTCTCTTGTCCCCTTCACGAAGATCACGACCACGCCCCCGGAATGCATGCCCTCATCAAAAACTTCCTCCGACGACTTCGCAGGACAGACCAATTGGTTTTTTATCCCAGCTCACAGACCATACAAGTCTACTACACCCAACAAATATTCATCCACTATGAGTCCCAGTGCCAGGACTTCATCAGCCTGCGACCAAAGGCATAGTCCCGACGTCACAACTCCAGAAAACCCTTTCTCTTACAACTTTTGGAATACCTCCTACGACACTTCTTCGTCTGACGAAAACGACACACCAGACTATCAGCCCTGGCCACCTACTCTTTCTACCACCATGCCACATAGCTCTCCCATATCACCCTCTGACTCATTGCTTAACCCGACCTCCCACTACGCAGTTCGAACACTACTTCCTCCCTTGCCCATAGCACCCTTCTCACCTCTTCCCCCTCCCCATGCACCAGTAATAATCGACATACACCTCTTCACAGTTGGCACTCTTTATCACACCACGGACTATGCCCTTGGGGGAGTGTGTCGAGTCGACAATTCCATCGAGACCAACATCAGCATCGTCAGCCCCACAGCAGGAGAAGGGATTGTGACTGGCATAGGGCCACGTCAAGGATTCTATGTTCCAGTCCACCTACGCTTTAATCACCTCGATCCTCTCAACAGCATCACTGTAATAATGAATGCTGCACGATCCATTTCCATCAGATCCCCTTCCTATCTCGACCCATACCCGCCTAGCCTCATTAAATATCTGCAGACGAACCAGGAATATTTTCGCTACCAGTTTGTAGCCCAGCTTAAAACCTTGGACGAGATTTTAAGGGTAGAGCGAGCTCTTCGCCCATGGAGGACAGTTCCTGGAGCCATACCCACCTGGGGGAATGAGGGGGAAGGAGAAGGAACTTTTGTTACACGACAGTTCCCCTTAACTATTTTTACTTAACATTTACGATACCACTACGTTCTCGCCGCCACCCACAAATTATGACGATCTCATCTCTGACTCACAGAAAGCTGAAACACAACATTTACCTGAAGAAGTTCGCCTACTGCATCGGCAAGAGCCACACGGTTTTGACATGGACGTCAACAGAAAATTATGCGGGGATTTGCCTCGAGGTATTAAAGGAAGCACCACATTATCACCAAGAAACCTATATCCCAATCTCCCTTCCACCATGTCTACTGCAGCTATCGACCTTGTACGCCATACAGTTATTACACTCGTCCCTAAAATAGTCACCTTCATCAGCTTTCATCCCTCGGAAACCACCACTTCCGATGGTGAGATAACATGTGGCTTGGCCATGGCTACACACCCAGACCTACAGCTGAAGAAGGGATCCCTTGTACACTGTGAAGCTATGGGGTTAGGAGAGGTTATTGACATCGGTCCTCTTATAGGGAGACGAGCAGAAGCAGAAATAACCTTCTGGCGCCCCAACCACACTGTGGACATTGTCAAAGCAAACATCGACTACTTTAAAGCAATGGCTTTAACCAATCACGATCGCAGCCAGCTTTTGCTGAACTGTCTCCAAAACCCTCAGATACACTTCAATATTCACTACCATCAGATTTACCGACGCCGATACGACATGCCACCCATGCTTATCAGAAACATGACACACGAAGAAATTGACCGCATCAGGGCAGGTAGCGGCGACCACATGCACCTTTTAAAAACGCTGGTGTACGGTGGGCCCGCTATCAGGGACCTTATGACCCATTTTGCCGACACCCATCGCCGACACTTGCTCAACCCCTCAGTACCATTCTGGCAGCTTATGCGCCATATCCCAGATCCCTACTCTCTACTCCCCCGAATCTACTTCCGCCTCGGCCACCGACACAAAAGCAACCTTCCCATCATCATTGCCGAGTCACCGATCCAAAACTATGCTGAAATAGGGCGAACATTCG
>CEMG01176753.1:0-13613 GCA_001179705.1 Baeospora myosura
AACGTCCTCGTCAATCACTTCGAGGAAGGCCGCTATCTCCTCACTTACCCACTGCGCGCGCCTTTACGACACGCAGACGCGCTACGCTACGCACTCTTTGATTTTGATTGTTCTCTGATGATCCCTCCTGGTCCGACAACTTCGGTTAAGAACTGCAGAATAACCTGGAAGGCAAGTCTCTACGGCACACATCTGTGCCCAGCTGATCTCGCGCAAGGCGAGTACTGCTACAATCCGTACGCATTCGACGTGGCCTCCTTGGGTATGCTTATCCGTAATGTCTTCGAGTTATTTCTGGCATTTGGTTTGACAATATCTGACTTGAAGCAGCATCTAACACCTCAGGTCCCAATGCTTGCGCCTCTACTCGATAGGATGTTAGCGAGGGATCCTAACACGCGGTTTACTGCGGCAGAGGCGCTAGCATTTCTGGACGACTTCCACGGTCATTACAGGGCTGAAGAGCATGCTGTTCTGTGGCAGTGGCCCTTGGACAGGGAGCATGTAAACCGGGAGAAGGTAATAGACCGGTGGGAGGGGCATACGGAAGAGTTTCTGCGCAAGTGGTCTCGTTTTCGAGCCTGAGAACCCCCGATGTCATGGAAAGTCCGCTTACTGCAGGCTGCACTGTGTAAGTATGATTTCATCTCGAGGTTGGTGAGATGCGCAAGGCGTGTCCTAGATGTTGTGTTCCTTCGTACTGTAGTTGTCACAGATGTTGACTTTGTACGGTAGCATTGCCGTGAAGAAGACGATATGCTCACACCTCCGGGCATATAAGTAACATGCGAGTGCCAGATCAAAAGTTGTATTCTGTCATACTGCTATGTCGCTGCTAAACATGTCGTCCAGCCTGTGTACCAACATCTGCACATGTCTACTACGTTGATCCTGCTGCTCCGTCCCGGGTAACAACCCCGCCACTAGCCCTGTGCCTGGGTCTCTCAACATCTTTGCTTGGTCGCCGTCCTTCCTGAGATTGCGGGTCTCAGTCTGGTCTATTCCGTACTGTCGTAATACAAGTGCGAATTCTCTCAGCGACAGGACCTTCACTTGGATAGGAACCTCCGTGTAATCAATCTCGACAACAAAAGGCCCGTCTGCGGGGGTGTCGAAACCGGCGACCGCCTTCTGGGTGGCAATTTCTCGTGAGAACTGCTGGACGTCGTACTTCAGTTGAGTATATGCAAAATAATATTCAGCTTGTGATAGTTGGGGCGGATAACCCGCTGTTAATGAATTCATATGAGTTATGTGTTACAAGCTCTTTACAACGTCACGTCTTGTGAAGCTGACTTCTAAGTGGAAGGACATACCGCGAAGGCGTGCAGAAAGACGTCGACATTCCTCCCGATGACCATGGTTCCAGCTCGCTCTTTGGCATTCACGGGAGCAGAAGTAGGCATCTTTGCATCCGTGGCAGAGCATCAAAGCTGGGCCGTGGTGACTCGTACTCGATGGGTCGCCAGGGATACACTGTGGACCCGTAAACCTGAATAAGCTCCTGACTCTAAATAATTAGGCAGCAAAATTCAACCATACCATGACATTTTGGCAAGATACATTCAACTCTGACATCTCGTGAAAATCCCCCGACATGGCAGCGTTGCACACTGCTCTGTCCGCAGTGTAGTCCTTGAATAGGGCCCAACATTTCCAGAACCTCGCCTTCTTTGGGACCACGGACTCGCACTTGCGCTCGAGATTCAAAGTCCGGATGGTTTTGAGTGATCTGACTGCGCCGCGGAAGACGCTGCGATATACGAGATACGGTGTTATGACCTGCAGTACACTGGCATATACACGGTTCAGATCACGGAGATCCTCTGATTCCGCTACCTGCACAACAATTGTGGTGGTACCATTCGATCCCACCGTCGTTGGCGGAGTAGCAGGCATGGTCTTGAACATGGACACAAGCATCCGTCCCTCAAGCGCACAAGCCACTTGGTGGACTCCATCCTCCTTGATGGCCAACAGTATCAAGGTTATAGACAGCCGCAGGCAAGACCTCGCAGTCACAGCATCATCGCAAGGCAATGTGTGCGATGTCAGTCGCCTCATGGTGTACGCAAGGACTCCGATCGCATTCGCTGCTATCATCCAGCGCCACCTTATTGGATCCTCTTGAGTATAGTGCATGATCATGAGATCCGCTTCCAAGATGGAAGACGGAATTTGTAGACGTGTGCTGGTAGCAGCGATGCGGTCGACGATACATCGTGCGACCGCCTCCGGCGAGCTACCCAAGCCGGAAAGGAATGGCTCGTGCAATGAGTTGAAGGCTCTGACGAGGTGTCTGAGAACGATTGTTGCCGAGCGATGCGACTGCAGGATGTACCAGCTGATCTCATATCTCCAGACTCGCGTCAACAAAGAGATAAAGCCATCGGTTAATCCGAGCATCGAAAGCAAGTCGTGATTGGAAGAGAGCACTGTGAGCAACCCAAACACGATGGTGTGGTGCTTAGCTCTGACGTCGTGGCTCGTCCCTGGTTCATCGAGATAACCCAGTATAACGATACGACACCATTTCCATATTACGCCCCAGTGCCTCTTCAAATCAGCAACGATCCTGGGGCGCCCAATCTGTGTGGAGCTCAGCCCGGAAAGTAGCAGGCCTAAGGCAATGACGTGAGGCGGATCTGCAGCAGATCGGTCGATCGGGGAAGATACGGATGAAGGAATGTTTGTTGGCAAGTAGCGATAGACCACTGGCAAGACTTCAGGTAAAAGTGCGTCGTTTCGGGCTAATATAGGTATCAGGCTCTTTAGATGAAGAACCGAACCAGCCAAGGCATGTCTCCGTGTGGTCTGCAATTCATCTGAGCGGTCGTAATCAGTGAGGCATTTCAGGAATTGAACTCGCATGAAATGATGCGTGCATTGAGGAACCAGACGGGTAAACCCGGAACGCTGTTGAAAGCAGTCAAGGCCCTGTGGTGCTCTGATTTGTGGTTGGAATTCGTTAGGATCGGTAGGGCTTGTCGAAGTTCCTTAGGCAACCGACAGTCCCGGGAGTAGCTAGAATCAGTTGCCGGACGAATCCGACCTCGAGTCCACACTCCCACGCGCGAGTTAAACTTTGCACAAACTTAGATCCATTCTGAATTGTGAGTGGAACAATTCGCACGAAGTTCAAGGCACACAACTCACTGGGATCCAGAAGTTATCCGACTCTCGTTGAGGGACCGCGAGCCGACGTGAAACCTGACGCTGTGGTAAGTGGTACGGTGTAGCAGGTGCGTCATAGAAGACAAAATGTTTATCTGAGTCTCACAAGTCCAAAGTGTCGTTTGGGTGTCCTCAATCGAACAATTTAGGTGTTGCCGATCGCAACTGATCACCGTTATGTCTGAACTCAAGGACAGGCTCTCGAGATATCCGAGAGGCGCTGTAGGTCGTCAAAGGCGTTACATGACATTACAAAACGCGATCGTAAAAAAAGACATTCTCGTGATCTTATCGCGACCTACGTCGAAAATCGTTTCTGTCTCTTCTATGAGTGATAGTGAGCTACGACAGAGAAGTAGAAGACTCACACGTAAGCTTCTTCCCCTTATCTGAAGCGCCGGAACGATAAGGAAGAATAAACCGACGACGATTCTGGCCCGAAAGACTTCAGATGGAGAGATCATAAGGATCGGTGCAAACTCACGCAGCTTCGACACCAAATGTCTGTAGAGCACCGTGGCCCAAGGCCCAAGGCACCTGGAAGTAGGCAACGCTAAAACCTGTATTCGACGATCAACTTAGTACCTGCAACCCGTTAAGTTGCCGGCGGCATCTCCTCACCGCCAAGGGTCCTTGCTAAATTGATGAGCGCACTAATCTCTCCCTGTTGAAATCGTTAAGCATCTGATGAACATTTAGAAACGAACAGATGACTGACAGGTTGTTTCGGGAAGCAATCATTACAATACGCGTCTGTGATAACCGAATCAGATACGATAGTGTCAGGTTAGCAAAGTAGAAGACTTACAGACGGCGACAGTATTGATCATGACAGCCAGCTCTGCGATACCCCAGCCCATGATCAAGGCTCCTGGGCTCAGATGCATTTGAATGGATGCACCGAGCGTCAGGAACCCGCAGATGTACAGAGGTATGGCGATATAACACGCCCTGAAGCAGAGATTAAATTCCCTGATGTTGGTGATCTTGAGCAAAGGTTAACAACTCACCAAAGTCGACTCTCCGCTTCGAATACACCTTTGTTGCGGCGGATGCTTACATTCATTATATAGTCATTGACATAGCGCCCAACAATTTCACCGATCAGAACCGATACCTGTGTGACAAGTTAGTATATAGATACGAGCAGATGCCTGTGAACGATCCATACGATGGGAGTGCCATAAGCACCGGCAATTGCGAATTGACTAAATCCGAATCCTCCTTCGGCTACAGGGGTACCCAAAAATACCGCATTGGTGACCTTGCAAAGTCTTTAGCACGAAGTATAATAGAAGTAGAGCCGGTTTCTCACGTTGATACCGATGCTGAATCCAAAGAGCATGGCCTGGAAAAACTCTCATATTAGTCACCGGATAACCTCTGCGTTTCAAGTGAAACAATCTTGCCTCGAAAAGTAGGATACCGAGAAGATGAGGCCTCCACAGGACATTGAGGGGAGAGAATATAGCCGTGGACCACGAAACTCGATACTTGGCCATTTTGGCACCGGTAATACCGACCAGCGTTTCAAGTCGATACCGGAGCCCCGTTGTTTCAGGTACAGGAATAGGCTTCACGGTGCGATCGTACATTCTAATGGAGCGCCACAGTGAGTGATCTGCGTGTGATGTGTCTGGAAATGGACCTACGTCTCCTCCATGAAGAAAACAATCAAAAGACACACTATAGCCCCATAGATAGACCCGATGCCGTATGCCCATCTCCACGTGGTACGGGCGACGAGGAAGCCAAACGCGAAGGGAGAAAGGAAAGGAGAAATGATGAAACCCATGGTCCAGATGTTTAGCTACGGACATTGATGATATGAATGAGCGAGAGGGCCAGAGACTAATGCTGGAATTTCTGAGCACCTTACGAGCTTGCAGGTGAAATGGATATAGATCAGTGACGATATAAAGACCCTTATTATACAAGTCAGCAGCGGCAGAGATCGGGTGATGAAACAGTGACTTACAGTGACTTGCGGCGCAGTTCTTAAGTTAGATCAAGCAATGAGGACTATTTCACAGAGAGATACGGCATATCGTACCCAAAGAACGCGGTCAAACACCGCATCGCTAGCGGGGACGTCAGTGAACAAGTGCTTCGTTTTTTGGGCACGACTCACCGGTGAATGTCTTCAAAGTTGGAGCAAACGTGCAGCCCACAAGAAAGCCAAAAGCCAACAGCTGCGACGAGATAATTATACTTTGTGGACTCGGTCAAATTCATGACTCACTTGAGACCAGAAGAGAACGGGGAGTCGTCCGAAACGACGCATGAGCATTACTGCAAACAAACCGCCCCAGCCTGCGACACGCAATCTTTAGTCCCAAGAATAGTCGAAAGGGAGGTTAATCGCGTCCTCACCAAGCAAGAAGATACTCCAACTGTTCTGCCATTAGTCACAGAGCAGCCACGAAAGATAGACTCTACATACTTCGACGTGAGATTATTTATGACGCCAGTCGTCGTGCTGTACTGTTTCGCAAGGGCAAAGATCCCAGCGATTCCTGTGTATACAGTTAGTTTCGTCCTATTACCGACAACTTGAAGAAACACACCTATTCCAGAATCAAAGTCGGGGACGATGGCAGCCAGGGTGATGATGAGGAGGTGCAAGTTCTTGCGGCCATTGCTCCAGTTCTGTGGATCGAGGGGAGAATCCGTGGGTTGTGGCCAGAGTACCTTTGTCCCATCTGCCGTAAGTTTCAGTCTGGCGGCTATCGCATCTCCGAGCTCGATTTGGGCCTCCCTGTAGAGTGGGCCTCAGATCAATAGGCATCGCGAAGGGTGGTATAGAGCGGTCGCATACTTGGGATCAATGATCAGTCTACCAGCCTGCGTCTCGTGGTACGAGAGTAGATCGATATCCGAGTGTTCACTGATACTTGTGGTAGAATTGGATGGCGCCTTTTCCTGGTCCTTCACTGAGTCAGACATGATGGGGGGATGCAACTTGGTCTTAGCATTGTTTGTATCTTATATAAATGTGGCACGCACCGAATTTGCACTGTGTTTAGACGCTCGATCAGGTCACATTATCCCATCGGGCTGACAACACCCAGAAGCCAGAATTAGGATTGTCAATTTTACATGAGGGAGACGGAGGGAACTTCCGGCGTAAGAGAATCAACGTCGACGATCCCTTAGCCTACACATACATAATCGCAAGCTTACATCGACTGCACTTTAGTTCATTAAGCAACAGCGAATTGCAGTTGCTGGCTGTGAGCGTCGTAAGAGCGTTCGTAATGGAAGGAAAGAAGCCAAAACGGCGTGGCGGAATAGTTCGCAAGATCATATCAGGCTCAGTTTCCCAGGCAGATGCGAAGAAAAGGACGAGGATGGACACAAATCCCTTCCCGTGTTTCCCACGGAGACCCGTCGCAGCAGAACGAGCAGGATGAAAGACACCTGGGAGTTCCGTGGTCAGGACAAGGGGCGACCCTCAGGTAAAAAGTTTAACAGACGTACACCGAGTGTATTTTGGCTATCAAGAGCTCGTCCATGGGAAAAAGATGGAGATCGCCATTCGGTGTGGGCGCAGATGTTCTGTTAAATAAGACTCATCGTGAGAACGCCGCTGCCCAGGGCCTCTCGCGGCTGCTGGTAACGGGAGCACTCTGCCACCAGGGCAACAGCGAGTAAACACGCCGAGGCTTGGGTGCTTGTTGTAATTTTCGCCAGCTCGATGACAGGCAGAACTCTTGTAGCTATCGATGGAAGTGAAGAGAGGGAATATCCCACGAGGCGTCCCTGTCGTGATCACTTGCTGGAGGTGCCCATAAACTGAATAGCAGAATGTCCGCGGAATCCCACCCATCACAAGGAGTCGGTCGAGTGTGGCAATTCCAGTTCGTTCAAGGGTCCTTGAATTCAGATTCAGGAGTTCGCTGCCACCGCATAAGGATTAAGAGATGGAAATCCTTCGGTCCTTTGTTTAAGCACGATATACAACGTGTAAGGTCCAGATGATGCCCTCCTGGATCATTCAGACAACAAAAGGAGGCTGGAAAGAAGATGACTACTTATGGTGGAGGCTCGACGTGGAGGAAATGTTGAAACCTTGGTGCTTTGACGTGTTTGTTGCGACGAATTTTTCGACCACCAACCACCAGTGACCACCCACAGGCAAGTCGCCAAATGTTTTCCGATACCTATAGCTTGCCCTAATTCTCGTCTCAAGGTTTCTCTGTGAATCCCTCCGAGGAAAATGCCACTTCCTCACGATCTTTGCGCTCGAATGCAAAACGCGTTCCGAGCCCGACACCAAAAGATTGCTGTCGATCACAACACACAGAACCTCGGCATCCTCTCCATTCTCCTTCGTGCAGGCTTCTTGTCGAACATCAGCCGCGGAACAATTGAGGCTCCATCACCTACCGACTTCCATAACGTTGGCGTTGCACAGCGACGAATATGGGCAGACCTGAAATACCGCGATGACCGACCCGTACTGAACGATATGGAACTCGTCAGCAAGCCCAGTAAACGCATATTCCTGGACCTGTCGGAGATCAGATTGATATGCTCAGGGCGGAGGGCACAGACAATAAAGCCGCTGGGAATGGGAGAGATTGCTGTCGTACACACGAAGAATAAGGAGCATGAGTGGGTAGAGGCTCGGGAGGCGCTACAATTGAAGTTGTCGGGGGAAGTCGTCTGTCGAGCACGGTAGCGTTTGGGATTATCTATGGTGAGTTTTTGAACGCATACGAATCGCCCTATCTCAACGTTGCATCTTCTGATTCAGGATTTTACATTAATTTTGCATCGCGAATGAGAAACATATTCAAAAACCATTTGGTGTCGCTGGTCGACGACATGGGCGGCGTAAGCTTCGCCCCCAACTCTCACAATCCGAGGGCCTAGTAGGCCGCATGATACGAGGATGAGAATTACCAGCGTCCTCGACACTGCATGTCTTGATGTCACCTCATCTAGTGCAAGACCGAGCCGGGTGAAGATTGTGAGAGCGTCATCAATTTGTGTCATACATTATTTAATCGTTATATAAGAAAAAACCAAGTTGTTCCTTCACGGGACCGCTCCGATACTGTAGTCACCTCACCAAGAAGAGCACGTTTTCCTTTTCGCTCCACCTATCCATGTCCGTATATCCTTCCTAGTAGATGTCTGTCCGTCATATCTCCCAGGGATGGATGCTACGCCGCAGAAATCGAAGCTTGTCTATCCCTCTCATTGTCCTTGTCTTCCTTCGCCAACCTCGCAGTAACTTTCGTGACCTCTTTCTCCCAATTAGTCGACACGCAGATGTACGTGCCTATCACAGCACAGTACACGAGAGATACGGTGAGGCCGATCCACAGCCCGTGAATGCCGAGGGACCACGAGAACGCAAGCCAGATACCAAACGGAATTCCTGACATAAGATTGTTGATGAGCAAAAAGCCTACCTGCACATAAATGCGTTCTTGAAACTGTACCAATGATGTAATATGCGCTGTCGACAGAGGTTGCATCAGAATTCACTACGCGGGCTACTTTGAAGGGACATACCTCAAGTTCAGCAATGCTCCGACGACCTGCACGTCTCTCAGAAAATCTCCGAATCGACCAGGTTACGTAGAAGGACGTACCTGTTTCCCCATAGCTCTCAAAATGCCTGCGGTGACGGCACTCACGCCGTCAAAGACTTGGAATAGAGCGACGAGTGGGAGAATCGATGCTACAAGTGATACTACCGCTGTTTTCCCAAGGGTGGCAAGGAGTCAAAACATCAATAATGTAACGACTTTGTGACTGATAAACCACAGACATACCGGGATCATCGTTGAATAGATATGCCCAAGAATTGCGGAATACCAGAAACATTGTACTATAGGAGTAGTAGCGATTTAACCAGAGTACGCGTTGAGAGCCGGTGATCATTACCTCGTGAGGCCGGAAAAGCATATTGCGATGACGATAGCAGTGTTTGCAGATACTCCCGCACGTACAGCCTTTCTTTCTCCCAGCAGGTTACCAATCCTGCGAAGCAAATGTGAGATAGTTCAAGGGTATAACAGCTCAATATCTTACCGAACAGAGGCCGCAACGCTCAACGCGAAAGGAAATTGAAACGTCGTCGAGGCTGAGACAAGAAGAACCGATTGGGTCGCGAGCGCAACGGGTCCAATCCTGGGTACCGTAAACCGTATGAGATAATTGATCCTTTAGTGGGAAGAGAACATAGACATACAAAGAAGCAGCCAAAGCAACAAGCTCCCAGGCCCACCATTCAGACGCCGTTTGTGCTACACCACCGAAGAGCAGATCAGCATGCGAAAAGAGCCGACAACCGAAGCAGAAGAACTAACCAACTCCCGCGAGACCCAATTGGACCAACACACCAAGGCTGGTGAAGCTACGTCGACATATAGGGTGCCATGCTGTGCGGGGAACGTAGAAGATACCATACACGATGGACATGAGCGATACGAGGTTGAAAGAGATCGCGGTAGCGATCGGTGCACCAATGAACCCTAAACGTATGGGTTGCGGGCCCCAGACTGCAAATCACGATCAACGATGTGAAGTTATGATGGTGATTAAGATAGACCTGCGTACCCAGAAGGAAATTGAGGACTGCGTTGATCGGCGCAACTATAAAGATGATGCGGGTGGGTACTGCAAATAGACCTAGATGCAGCGTACACTTGTTGAGATAATGGCGGGTCTCCTTTTACGAGTACAACGCCCACCTTGTGATTGGAAGTACCGCCTGTTCGAGCCGCGAAGTGAGAACGGCAATAATAGAGCAACCTACACGGAACGCACCGGCTGACACCGTTAAAAGCATACGCTGCGCAGATGAAAAGTTTGTTCAAAAATAGACTGTCCAAAAAGGCTACCGGATTACCATACCTGGTAGACCTAAAGCTATCCAACGTAGGTACACAGCTGCTAGGCGTGCGACATCAGGATCTTGTTTCAGTGAGAGGAGGATGCCTTCAGCGTTGAGCCATACGAGTAGAATAGGCTACGTATAATTCGAGTCACACGACCATGAAAAAAAGATAGTTACGTACGATTAAACAAGCAGAAATCACAATGACTGTCTCGAAATGATCAGATGTCTGTGCTCACGCAAAGACTGAAGACACGAACACATTCGCTGGGACCACAGGCCTACTAGTTGTGGCTGCGAAGATGTCCACGCTGACGGCAGCATAGTGTCAAGGGCACTAGTCAAGCCCTGAATGACACTCAAGCCGGAGACACTAGCAGTCATCGAACCAAGGGTAATTGCAGCCAAGGCGGTTGTAGACAAGTGTCCTATCGATAGAACAGAAGCTGTGACAAGACTGTATTCGAGAAGATGTGTTCTATATATAAGGATAGTTGAGCGTCATTCTGCTTGTCATGGAACGAGAACGAACCCGAAGACAGGAAGGGTGTATTTCGTGATTATGCGAAGTTCCTCCCAGAACATTTTCATGCGACTTTCGTCGGGGTCAGAATCACTTCGTTCGACATGTTCTACGATTCGAGGAAATGGCGGGTTCAGCAGGGGTGTCACTTCGTTCGGCCTGAGTGACGGAGGTGCCATATGATTGCCTATGGTAGGCTTTGTGGGGCGACGGTAACTCGCAGGGAGGCTTGCTCTGCGAGTTCCATTGAATGGAACACGGTCTGATGGTCCTTCAAGAGTCGACTCATCGTCCTCAGAATCCGACTGTCCTTCGTTTTCGTTAATTTCGTTTCTCGTGCGACTCGCCTGCGTGTAGCGAGACAGAAGAGCATAATCCGAAGGAAGTGAGGCAGGGACGTGGTAGTGAGGGTATGTGGACTCCATAGAGGGTCAACTCACAACGTTCTGTGGTCACTTTTCTCGTCTGGACAAGGTGGGGCCTAGTCAAGAACGAGATTGTCCGACAGTTTTAAGGGAGTGGAATCGCACGTGACGTCTAGCTCGGTACGCGAGACCCGATCGGCTATCCTTCAATCAAAATTCTGGCCTAACCCCTTCAAGCCCCCCCAACTTCCTTAAATTCTTGAAGCACGATAAGAGTGACTTGGATCTGCAGAACATCTTGCCTTAGCCTATGCTAAAACTTCTGCCACCATTAACGAAGAACCCTACTGACCAAAATCCCCTGACTGCCTAACACACGACGTTCCCCAGACCTGATACTGACATCAATTGCAGCGGCATTGAACATGAACCAGTTTCATGTTAGTCCAACCTCATTCCTGGTGTTCGTAAAGTACTTTGTTAATCGTCAACGTTTGAACATCTACAGAGCGCCAAGAAGGAAGCCTTGAACGGCTCGCTGCGGCATCTCGCGATACTACACTCCATGGTCCTCAACGATGACACGCTTCTTCTCGATGTCTTGCCTGTAATCTATCATTACTTGCCGGCCCATATTCCTGACTCACCATCGCCCATCATCGACCGAGCTGATATGGACCCTGCTCACTACATCGCCCTTGCCATTCTGATCGCGGGAGTCACTCCCGCCCAACTCAAAAAGCCCCGGATCTTCAACAGCCTGAAGCAGCATTGGGCAGTCACATGGAAATGGTGCCGTTTTTTCATACAGGGGTATGTCGACAAACCGAAGACGTCTCCCGCGGCCAGGGACAAATTGCACTCGCTAGTCTTTGCCCTGCTGGTCATGCTCGCCACCCATCCTAATTTCACTCAGATCCTGGGATCCACCCCCGGTTTCATTCCTCTGATCACCCGCGTATGGAGAGCAGAGATAGATTGGTTCATACAGCTGCCCAATGTGTCGGCGGCGCCTGTGTTGTTACAGGTTTTTTCAGTCAATTTCTCGTCGTTCGACCTCTTCGTGGCCAGCGCAGGCACATCACCCGCCGAAGTTGCATCTCTTGCTGTCCAACGCGTCATCGCTGCCACTACTCGTCCACAGATTCCCTGCTCAATACTCAGATCGGACTTCATGATAATCTCTCATTTCGGTGGTCGTGATGATCTCCTTCGCCCTCTTTTGGCCGTCGGGTGTATCACTGTGATCACGCAAGCTATGGCTCAGTTGACATCACATACAATACGTTTCGATGACCCAACTATAGCGCGAGCCTGCCTTCAATCGTCTGTGCTATTCCTTGCATCGGTCATCGGGGACGAGTGTGCTGCGCGAGCGGCGGATGCCCTGGACGGACGTGTGCTACTATCCATGTTCAAAATCAAATCTTTCCCAACCCACGAGCGAAGAATCGGAGGACAGCGATCCTCGGACTCCGATCTCAACGAAGCCTATACCAACATGATGGTTCTCCTCACTCCGTACCTCATCTACCGCAGCGTCCTGCTTCGCGCGGCCAAATCACTAAAAACGATCCGTCGTCTGAATCTTGAGCAACAGTTGGAGTCAGTCATACCAAAAACCGAATCCTTCTGGCCCCTATGGAATACTTTCAAGGATTACGTTGCAGACCGACTTGCTTGCAAGGATGAAACATGGGTCTGGTGTGTTCGTCGGTTACACGTTGAAGCTAAATGTGAAAATCCTTCGGTACGTTTCACCATCCATTTGAGATTCAAGAATTGACTTGTCCTCTCGTTAGCACCGTCCCGATCCGAATATTCGTCGAACAATGCTTTGCCAAGGATGCAAAAGTGCATATTTTTGTTCTGTCCAATGTCAACGACTCGGCTGGCAAAATGGCCATCGCGACCGATGTCGCCGGATTGCTGCAGATCTTCGCAGTGAGTGCATCCCCACATTTTCCGACCGCCAGGCCATAGATCACACGCTAAATTCAACGTAGGTGGAACACCACCGCGTATCTCAGACCAGGACAATATCTTTATGCATGCTCAACTTAAGCACGATCTCCAACGCAATGAAGAAGAAATTGCGAATCAGAAGGCCGCGTGGCCACCCTCAGAAGCAACACACGCGGACTCCTTTGTCATTGAGATGGGGTATACGGAAGTACCCCTTCATGTGGACATCAGTCCTTCAGATATTTGGGAGGAACGCAACAAGTTCCAAGTTGGACAGTTCGATAAGGAAACTCTGGAACTGATTAGAAGTCCCGGACCTGTAGTATTTTCCGTCAGGCCTGATGGTCGTGATGACTCGATGACTACGTATGCCCTCTCCGAATTAGTGTCGCCACTGTTCTAGGAGCTTCACTCGCGCAAACTTCGAGTAGTAATTCAGAGAAATGACATAGGCTTCTTCGACAACCCTTACAATTTCAATCCAGCACAGACATGACGATGCTATCCCTTCACTTCAAGGTCTTGCTTGACTGCCGAGTCGGTGAGGTGCTTTCGGAATCTCTGGGGCGGTTCTAAGTCTGAGTCTAATTCACGCGTGAACACGACGGGCCCGTCCGTAATCAGTTCACACCCTCCTCCCCTTGAAGCTAGCGCTGAGGCTTGTGCAAAAGTTAGAACGACACCTTGTTCTGCGAATGCCATTTATTGGAACACTGTCTGATGGTCCTTC
>CEMG01176786.1:380-11052 GCA_001179705.1 Baeospora myosura
CCTCGTGTCGTCAAAGATCTCACAGGCGCCACCAAGTTTTCAATTCCAAGAAACAGAGAACAGTACAGAAGTCGAGTCGGTTGATAACAAATTTGAGGTGATACGGCCACCGGATAGATCGGAGTTCACCAAAGTACCCAAGCGCCGTGGGTGTGTGACAGAACAAATCTAAGTCGATATGAATTGTGAGTCAGAGAAAATACCCGGAGTTGATGAGAAAAGGTTGGAGATCCTCCCGCATATGCGTGGCAGCTCTTGCCAGTGTCCAAAAAAGCGGAATTAGCATGATGCTTGGCCGCTGGGCAAAATGCAGGGCCCAAGACTAGTCGAACCAGTGACAATGCTGATAGCCAGAGAGCCAGAAGATAGGAAACTGCGTCGTTGTCATAATGAAAGCTAGGTAGGGCCGGCCGGAGGCAAGGGGGACGGGCTTGTTGTTGAAATTTAGTCGTTGAAGGTTGGTTGAAGGAGTAGCCCACTGGCAACACCAAATGAGAGTTGTGTGCCAATGAGAGTCTGAAAGATTTACTTAATGAAGACTGAACCTGCTGTACATATCGACAGTGATATCGAGTCAAGGGTAAACGGAAAGCAGCACCGCAGCAGGAGTGAGATTCACGATGCGGGCCCAGTGGCTCGTTCAAATTGGGCAATGGGTACGGCGAACGCCGAGGCCATGCCGATAGGTGCCGACGCGCATACATAATGCCAGAGGAACAGGCCAGGAATTGAATGAATTCATTATTCAAGTTGAAATTCTTCCCAATGTCCCACCTCACGACCACCGCTCATATGCTATACACTAATTCGACTAATGAAACGTAAGGTTTTTGAATCATATAGTGAGTGGAATGATTGGGAGCTTAAAGTTGCTGCCAGGTTTTTACCCTTCTGTCGCCTTCCGAGCCTTTCGTGGTTTGATCTTCTTTTTGGACAAGGGGTAGTCTCGGAGATGTAGGACCTGTATCGCCTTTTCAGCAGCAGCGAATTTGACCTCTTCCTGAGTCGCACGACCGCGGTGGACGTCCGTCGCCCGTGCTTCCTCCAACTCTTCCCCGTCGATCTCGATCGAACATGAGATATTGCCTCTCTCCTTCAAGAACTTGTATTTCAGTTCCTTGTCGTGCTTCGAAGCCCACATCGACATTCGAGAAACTGGATGAAGGATATCAATCTCGTCGCGTACAATACGCTCGAGGATCGGAAGAATTCCTAGATGCCGCATGACTTGCCGGGCAACGTCCAAATTCCCGTTCGAATCGAGGAAAACAGCTCCAATAAGGCTTTCGACCATGTCACTATAGAACTTCGGAGCTTGAAGACGGGTTAATGCCGCCCATGGGAATATGGTCCCAGTCTGCAAGGCGTTCTCGATCTCGGTCTGTTGCCTGCGGAATCGAGCAAAGGTCGATGTTTGTTGCTCCAATACTTGGGTGCTTGAGTGGAGGAGACATTGATACAGATAAACCGTGTTGTTCTCCTTCTCGATGGATATACGCCCAGTGTTGTCGGGCTTGGGCATCACGGATTGAAGGTCCACACAAGATCGTAGACAGACGTACGCAAGGATGTGAGCATTGACCATGGCGGTCTTCCGAAGGTGGATATGTCCCGGGCTGTACTCCTTTCCAGGAGCATGATACAGATAGTCGGTGACGACCATGTCCAGTACAGCATCGCCAAGGAATTCCATGCGTTCGTAGGAGATGGTGCCCATATACTGCTGGTGAGTCGCATGAGTGAGGGCTTCCACGAGGAGGAGCTTGCGATGAAAGGTGTAGCCCAACATGCGCTCTACATCAATAACTTTGGATGGAAAGTCGTCGGTCTCTTGTACCCCAGACAACAGCTGTTCGACACGGGTCGAAAGTGGATTCCACTTCATCCCGAGATCAAAGAACTTCATGCACTCGTACCCAAGATCAAAGCCACCCTGGATATACGCGGCTCCAATGAGGGACTCCACCACGTCGGCCAGGACTGCACGAGCGAGGTGAGTGAATGATCAAAGGGATAGGTAACAAATGCCTGACCTTTAGTCGATAGCTCCTCTTTCCGCTTCTTCTTTAGGGCTGTCTTCTCGTCCACTTCTTCGACTTCAGTCATCTCGGCCCATGCAGGTTGCTCATGTTCAACAATGTCACGTTGATACGATGGTATCCATTTTTTCCCTAGCATACGGTCTACACCAAAGTCAGAACGAATTTCATATCCGGAAATATTCTATGACAACTTACCACGAATCATCCAACGGTACAGTTGCCTTTTGATGTTCTCATTCGCTAGGCGAACATTGGCAACAGCGTGATCCTTCTTCCGCGAGAGATATCCTTCGTGCCATAGGGGATTCTCTGCTAGAAGTTGAATTGAAACAATAAACTTCAAAACGGTGTCCCCTAGTGTCTCCAACCGCTGGTAGTTGAAGCGCTCCTGAGATTGTGGAGCCGTCATAGCCACGGTCAAGAGGCTAGTGGAAATGTTGTAGAGCGGAGAAGCCGAAGTGAAGAGGTTCTTGCGAAGAGATTCCATGGTCGTACTCATAGCCAAGGAACGAAGCACAGACGGGAGGAGCAAAGCATATTCAGTGTCTACCTTTGATAAGAGCGTGACTGCAGATACTTCAGGGAGGAGGAAGAGCGTCTTGGGTGGAGGTGCAGGTTCCGTCCTGGCAGGAATTGGCAGGAGGAAGTTCGTCCGAGGAGGAAACGGCTGAACAACAAGTAGAGGATAAGAAACCTCAATGTCCGTGAAATAATGTTCTCGAAGAGTCTCTTCGTCTTCCGGCAAGAGGGGTTCCCTTTGCCAACGGATAAACCGATATGCCCTCGAGAAGTGGAAGCCATCCCTGACGATGGATAAATCACTTGGGTACTCGAAAGTGACACCAAGCTCTCTTCCATTTGCGTTGAAGGCATCTTGGACCGACCGGGTAGCGTCTACGTCCGATGCTGCGAGCCACGAAAGGCGAGCATCCCAATTCGTCTCGACGTTGACAGGTAACAATAGATAGGAGAAATTGTCTTCCTCCCACTTCATCCTCGAGCCACAGACACACCAGAAGAGACGTTTAGTGTATTCTCTCGCCTGGTCTATTCTCTCATCCCATAGTGGAACTGTTTCCAGCGATCGTAGCGTAACATGGACAGAAGCGCGACGAGGGATATGTAGCGTGGGTCCGGCCGTGCCAGGTTGTGAGCGGGTGAAAAGATACAACGGAGGCAAGTCGCCAATCGTCAGTTCAGTCGCATACCAGACGTCGAGTTCCCAGCTATCGGAGGGTTCTGGTGCCCACGGATCCATCTGTTCAGAAACGTCCGCCATGCCCTTCCTTTTCTCTACATCCTTCTTCAACTCGTTAATCTCCTCGTCTCGATCCGTCAGGGGAAGCAAATGATCATCTAGAAGGCCGACCTCGTACAGCTTCGTGTATGCAGAGAAAGCCGCATGACGATGAGCAGAGATCTTCGTCGGGTGTACTCGGTCAGTGGAGTATATGCGGACTTCCTGGCGAAGGAGTCTAGGCAAAGTCACCGTGGAACCAAAGGGTCCAGCATAAGGCATGGCTAGGCTAGAAGAACGATCGGCAAACGAATGCCATCCAGTAGGAAGTTCAGGAGGGTCGATATCGTATATAGGCCTGAAGTCGACGTTCGCAAGATTTGGAATGACAGCGCAGAAATGTGCGAGGTGAGGTATCGCCGACTGGAGAGTCAGCAGAGCGCTTGAATCATGGACGAGTATCAGTTGGGTTTGGGGTAACATCAAAGTTGTTGAATAGAACCTACCCAGTGGATTCCACTCTAAACTCTAGGGTCTCATCATCCCCGAACGACTCCAAGTCGACACCTTTAGCGAGACCTCGGGATGGATCTGTATACCGGGCAACCATCTCCCTCTCTACTTGTTCCCACTTCGCGACATCCTGCTGGTGCTTACTCCCTTCTTCGAACATCAGAGTGAACGAACTTCTCTGCTTCCGAGCTCTGCCTCGACTCTGCGCCCAGCTCACAATGTTGGGAGGGGGGTCCCAACGGATGACACTTCCACAAGCCTGTACGTCAATACCCTCTTCAGCTACAGAGGTCGACACAATGAGATTCTTCTCCCCGATTTTGAAGTCCATCAACGTGTCCTCTTGAGAGTCTTTTCGCAATTTCGTCGTAATATCGAGGAACGAGTGCCTTTGGCTCGTATCAGAAGTACCCAGAAGAGACCCGATACGGAACTTGTCCTTGGTATCAGGATGATGAGTGAGTATCTCCGTAAGCGCCAGGACTGCGTCGCGTCTCGTAACGAATATGAGCCCACTATACGCCTCATTACCCAACTCCGTCTCCTCCTTCTCCTTCAGAAGACCTTTGACAAGCGCCTGAACTTTATCGGACGAGTCGTCTACGATGTCATCCGCATAATATGAAACAGGCATGGCGGAGATTCTATCGAGGATGCTCAGCAAATATTTCTTCTCGTCATTCTGCCACGTCGGCATGATGGTGCCCGGCCCCGCGGCGGCGGCGGCTCGTGCCTTGTTCAGAACGGCCCACACGTACCAGTCCGCTGCCCAGACACCCAGCTCATCGCATAGGTCTCCGGCGCAGCGGACGAAGTCGCGCAGGCCCTTGTGGGTGAAGGAGTTTTGCTTTTGGATCACCTTGGAAAGTTTCTGGTCGACACGATAGTAGTCGGAGGAGGATGGCGCGCTGTTGCGCAAATGCTCGAGCTGCTTCCGGAGAGACTTGACGTACGGGTCGTCTTCGATGTCTATGGTGCTGACGACGGATTCGAGGGAGGCGAGGTTGGTGGAGAAGGGAGGTTCTCTGGGTGGGTAATAGATGATGTGTTTGAAGTTGGGCCGGTGGACGTATTTGGCGAGCTCTTCGCGGTTTCGGCGGGGTGCGCGAATGAGACTGTCGAGATTGCGTTCGATGACTCTGTGGAGAGCAAATAAACTACTGGTCACAGAGAACTTGATCGGACTCACTCGAATGCCTTCTCGACGTTGCCGCCAAAGATCGGACTGGCAGTTAACCCGAGGATCATGGGTCGTACCGTCTCGAAAGTCGTGCTCTGATTCATCACAGAGCCGCTGACCTCAGAATGGGGAATGCGAGGCGGGGTGATGAAGTAGAACTCTTGCATGATGCGATTGTATGGATCGTTATCTACGGCGTGATGTGCTTCGTCAAAAATCATTAGACTGATGTCTCTACCCAGGATGATGTATCCGTGGCGGAGAGCATCGAGCAGAACCTGTGGCGTAGAGACGACGATACGGTGCGTGGAGATCACCCTCTGCCACAGCGCAGCGTTCTTCCACTGATTGGGTTCCAAGGCGCCGGAGATGAGACCGACAGAGACGGGGATGGCGACTTGGATGACGCGGCGCTGCTGCTCGCAAAGCGCCACTGTAGGTGCGAGGAACCAGGATATCTGAGGACAAAGAGCGTCAGATTTTGGGGCAGATGCAAAAATATGTGCTTCGTACCTTCTGGGGTTCGCGATCTATCTCTATCTTCAATCTAAGGACGGCGATGTGAGTCTTTCCAGAGCCGGTGTCCAACGCGATGATGATGTTGTTATGAAGGCTCTCCTCGAGCATCTCTTGCTGGTACGCACGCGTCTGTGGCATCGTTGAGACTGTACTGGAGCCCGATTCTTCTGCATCTGAGGTCGGACGCATAGTTGAGCTGATAAGACAAATCTAGTGGGAGATATCGATGCTTGTTGAGCTAATGAAGTACAAATACTTGGGACATGGTCAGTTGAACGGAGATAAATTACATAGCAAAACGCACCAATAAGTACGTATTGGAGATCAGGGGAGTGGTCAAGCTGCTTCGCGGGATGAAAGTCTTATATACACAAGGACAGGCGTCAAAATTCGAATCCGGAAGCGCCTGCTTGGCAGGTCAGCTGCGATTGTGCGCAGTTGACGCCTACGTTATTGGCGCCATCCTGGTGAGGTGAGAGATGCTTTGCTGGCAAGCTCTGTATCGTACTTACGAGAAACAATAGTATAAAGACCAGACAGTGGGCTCAAGCGCTCAAAAATGAGGAACCGAGGAGTGATTTGCTGAGTTTGAGTGGTGCACGTGTAGCTAGCTATATTTTCTCAGCTTCTCTGAGTCTCTCTCATCTTCAATTTCTCTGTGGCCCGAATATTGTGCAATACCATTACTGTAATTGACTGTGGCAAGTCAACGCGAGGCAGACCAAAGTACGCAAACCAAAGGGGTTCAAAGGAGCTGGGAAGGAAGGAAGGAAGCCTGAGGCACTCGCTCCGAGTCGCTCGGTTCTGCCCAAAGTTCACCCCGAATCATCGCTGTCCCAAATCTTGGACAGAGGTATATACTCTGTGAGTCTTTGTCAATATTGACCAATTCGCTATACTGAGCGTTCGAAGGCTTCCTGCAGTAAGCAGGGTGCTTACAGGATCACACGGCAATTGAATCCTCAGCAGCACAGCGGCTTCCCCGTCCCCACTTGAAAGTCCAGTTTCCCGAAACCGTCTCACATTGAAGCCTACATACGTACTCACAAACTATGGCGGATCATGCCTGTGGGATACTTCTCATAGCATGTCTCGACGTTTGCACGGGTATCTGCTGGGATTTCGTATCAATGCGTACGTCACCGTCGACTGTTGAACGTTCAACGACCTCCCTTCGTTGATCAAACATCTCTGCCGGTTTACAGGGCATAGTTGTACCGAGAAATGCTGTACCTCTTGGACGTGCGGACGACGAGATAGAGACTTTGACGACGACGAAAATGATGACGGCACGGAGCGAGAGAGGTTGCTTCCGGACAGTGGTCATTTGGGCCGTGATGAGACCTCTGTGACCAGAAAGCAGCCAACCCAGCGCCCGGCGATGTACGTTTCGGGGAAGCCGTAGTCACGATGGTGGGGCTTGTAGGAGTTTGGACTTTTGCTTTCGGTGCGTTGTACAACACACAAAGTTCACTTGAATCTTCTGATGGTGACGACTCTGCTACAGCTGTTTGCATGTTTTGAATATCGATGATTCTGTACGGTTCATATCAAGTGTATATCTATTTCCTTTATTTTCCTTGTCTAGATCTACAGGACTGTACTTACATATCATCTCCTCGTTGAAGTCGTTCACATGTATCGCTCAGGCACAAGTTGCATGAGGTTACTCTTGGTTGCTCCTGTTGCAATCTCTTTTACCTCGATTTCAACGGCCCTTCGATAATCTTCTCGGTCTGTTTAGGATTGTGATCATCCATGCGGTCCTCAGCATACATACATGCGTCATTGCGAAGACGACTTCTTCGAATTTTCTGTTGGTCTCCACCCGCTTCGACAAATCCACGCTACGTGTCTAATCGGCCCGTTATGGCGGCGTTGCCAACCCGACACACCCGACATGGGTAACCTTCTTTGCGTCAGTCGCTTCACAATGGTCCAATGATCTCCTTCAAATCTGCCGATATTTCATGGCTGCATATGAATCTCTTGTCGCGTGTCCTCGTGTACAGTCGTGTACTCGCACACATGTCTCCACAGTCTGGTCGCATGCTCGGTCTTCTTTGATGGGTCGGGCTGCTATAAAGCTGATCATGCAAGACAAGCCTTTCTCCTCATCTGCAACCGAAGCCAATTGATGATGCTACTCAGGTATATCATGGCTCATAACCCACTCACAACATAGAATTCTGACAAACACTCCAACCACCACCAGAACCCTCTCTTGCACGGCTGTCCTGAGTGCGATTACCGCCATACCTGGCATACGCGCTGCAACAACGGTTATACCTTTGACATCTTTCAACTCGTACACCGACTTAGAGAAGTACTGGGCGTATCTGTATCCATGGGGGTCAGACCACAACGGAAGTACGGACTTATTCATTCGAGCACCTTCCTGAGCGTCTTCATGCTAATGCTCCTTTCTAGGCGGTCGTATGGTCGGTAGCTCATCGGACCACAGTCACGTCTCTATAGCATCTAGCACGCTTAGTCTGATCGCCACCCCGACGTCGAACGCATCTCCGCCCACCAGTACTGCCAACCCGCATCCTGCCATACACTATGCTAGGTATTCACCGCCGCGTTTAGACTCATTGGAGAGTATGGTCACTGACTTGTCGTGCTTTGGGGTATAGTGGTGCCATTCATGCTAAATCCCAGATAACCGTGACGAGCGCCAATTCGTACACCATCTCCGGGGAGTTCAGCTCACCTACAGCGGTGGGGACTTGGCCCGCATTCTGGCTAACGGTACGTCCCGTCTTCAAGATCTGCACAATCCAGTACTGAACTCAGATATTTCCATTCTCGTCTCGGCTGTCTAGGCTGTTAGCGGATGGCCTCCGGAAGCAGATATCGGTGAATGGAAAGGCACGGCAAATAACTGGTACAACACCTTCAACACCTCCTCAGTGGTCAAATCCAATTTGGTCGCCTGGCCCACGGACCTCTCATTCCATTCGCTCAAAGCCGTCTTGACAGCTGAATCGAACGGCGCGGATGTGAGACTCGATTTCTATATGGACAATGTTTTGAAGGCTACCCAGTACGGGGCTGGATTTGTTGGAAAGGCTCTCTGGCTGTATGTCTCTCTCGATTGTCCCTAATTGTTTTGATCATTCACATTCTCGTGGTTTGTAGGATCATCAATCTCCAGGTTTGTCCTTTTGCCTCGTACTGCAACTAATATCAGACTATTGCTCATTTCTTTTGCAGATGGAGGGTAGTTCAGGAACTCCTGGACCTACCGGAACGACCACATACAAGATTCGCAATGTCGTAGTTACCAGATCTGGGACTTAAACTCAGGCTCTTGTCGAGGAAGTGATTCGTTACATGAGTGTATGTTCTAAATAGGTTCTCAACATGACCTGCCCATGCCTTTTGGGGTATATGCTTGTCACTTGGTGCTCCAGATGACTAGCGCACCTTAAGATGGTCCGCGCCACTCGCAATGAGCATCAACGGGAGCCACATTCGTCATCTCGTCCGCATGTTTTAAGCTTGTAGAGCCTCTTTCTCCCCATATACTCACCATCACCATCACTTGGATGGATCACTCGCCTCGCTCCATATTTACTTACTACACAACTATAGGATTCATGGACTCATCCCCGCTTTCTATATATACCCTGCATCGTAGTCACGTTGCTTTCCTGAACTTTGATATGTATGACATGTTCTGCGACATCGCCTTTGTAGTTCTATGCTATCGCAATGCTTGTAATCGCTAACATAGATCTGATAACAGCAAAAGGTAACAGGTCAGTACATTATCTGACGGGTGCAAGTGTTGACGTACCGAGTCGCATTTTGCAAGATGGACAAGACTCAATAATTCCAATCATAGGTCGACTTCAAGGTCAACTCAACCAACCTTTATCGTCAAGAGTACGCAGCCGAGGAAATAAAGAGCATTTTTCCATCCAAGAGGGCACATCCAGGGTTAGGAAACGGATGTGAGCTGGAGACAGAGCTCCCGGAAAGCATCTGGACTGGATCATGTCCACGAAGGTGTTGTCATCGAACGTCGCTTTGAGACTCGATTCAAAGAGAAGAAGGATATTGCGAAGCTTTGGTGATAGCCATTCGGAAGTACCATGTTCGCTGGAAAGGGATGAGGGGTGTGTGAGGCGGCGAAGCAAGGTGGTCGTGATAGCGGGATAGGCTTCCTGATAAGTCATGCTTAAGAGGCGGAGATCCAGAATGGACGGCATAGCCTCAAATATTTGGATAAGGGCAGTATCAGAAAGCAATGCATTTCGCAAGGTGAACATCGTAATGTCACAATTCGACCGATAAACGAAAGATAGGAACTGTGCGGTGGGAAACAGGAATGCCATAGAGCCTTCAATGTCACTTTGACAGATCACCACTAGCGAGTCAAGTCGGGGTAGAGTAACGGCTGTAAAGAGTGACCGCAGCCCATCACACTCCCGCAAAAGCTCAATATGCAAATGAACCAAATTCGAGGGAGTAGGCGTAGTAGGCGTAGGGAGAGTTTCGAAGGAGATGATACGGATGGTCTTCGGATCGCTGGCACGCAATACTTCTGTTATCTCGTGGACAGCATAGTCCTCCAGAGTAATGACGCTGGCGCATGGATCGCCGAATGCTTCGGGACAGATGGCTATTGGGTCACCCGCCAGACCGAGAGTTTTCAGGCGTGGCACTGTCCCAAGGGCTAATTCGCATCGCGGCTCGTTAAAATGTATGCTGAACGATCTCAGCCTTGTAAAGTGTCCCCGGCACTCTGATATCTGAAGTGCAGCGGCGCGAGGCACGTGCGAAAAGCCCACCTCAACCCATCGGCGTGAATGGGAAAGAAGCAGGTCAAGACCAGCTTTACAAAGGGGGTTAGAAGGATAATTTCCCCCACTGTAAGGGCACCACAGCGAGAGTGAAAGCCCGGTCTCTTTCGAGCGGTCCAAGTAAAGACGCAGAAGACGCATGGTGCGCTGCATGTGCCAGGACTGGTCCATGTCCACAGAAATAACTCACCAAACAGAAGGGGTCGACAGTATGGCATTGCGCCACCGTGTACAGACAAGTCCGAGAGTCGATGTGGATAAGCCGTGAGGAACGATGAGCTCACTGGCCGCACTGTGGTTTTTGTCGTCATGGCACACGTAGATGAAGATCTCTCCCAGTAGCTCTGCGGGCAGACACCGGACGCGA
>CEMG01176801.1:0-11544 GCA_001179705.1 Baeospora myosura
GATTCCCAATGACAATCGCGCCTTTCGGAATACGGTAATCGCGCTATCCCCGCACCGATTTAGAATTCACGAGACGAGGATTCGATTATAATGACGTGTGCATACCCAAATGATATCCTTGGTAGCTCTATGTGCAATGCCTGTATCACAAAAACTTAGATCGCACATGAGGAAGGATGAGGAAGTGGTTGCTTACCACCTGCTGCACCAGGACGCCTACGGTCATATCCCATCCAAGGTCAACTATATGCCGTGATGATACTGTGAAAGGGACACTGACCATCTATAACACTCGAGATAAAACGCGGTCACTTGAGGCAAGTCGTCATCGAAAGTTGGACCTAGAGGAAGAAAACAATCATCAGCCCACGTGTGATACACCTGCATGTCCGCTGGAGAAGGTCACGAGAACAGACATACATCTCTTTTTACCAACTATGCTGTCAAGCTCTTCCTGGACCTTGGCCTGTGCGTTGGGGAAACACGCCGCAGCCATTATCGTAAAGCTAATCGCCGACGCGGTCTTTGAGATACACAAATGAAAATGAACTTCCCATTGCCCGAAGAAACAAATAGATTGTCGACATACAGTATCAGCTCCAGCACCGAACATACTCCCAGCCAGGTACGCCATCTCGTCATCCGAGAGATCGTTCTGTGTTTGATGCTCTAGGAGGTACTTTGCAAAGCACTCTTCGATATGTTCGCCTTTCATCTGAAGCACCCCATTTCACCTCAGATTGCAGTTTTTTCTATCCTTGAGTAAGGAATGACACTCACCTGCTTCAATTTTACAACTGAAAGTTGTTCCCTGAACAGCCGTAACTCGTCCAGATGCCACCGTTTGAGCTCCGTCAAATACCCGGGGACGAACCTCAGGAGAGGGAAGGTATCGACAAGGTATGCTCCCGGACGAAGTGAAACCGCGAGTCGATTCAGGCATTTGTTCACTTCGAGCACTTCCGGGTCGGTGTAAGTCGTGGGCGACGTCTTGCCGTACGTGAGCGTCATGATCACCGAAGCTGCGTAGCTATTTCACACATTGTTACGATTCCGAAATGAGAAGGGTAATTGGGTGGAAAGACAATAAAACACTAACCGCCGGGCGTGTGCCTGGTGATTCTCGGGATCCCGGATGATGTCCATGATTAGATTCCTTGCATTGTAGAGTTGAATCGGCTGGAAGGTGGACGCGACTTTGGGTTGTAGGTTCGCATGGAGTGTTCTACGCAAAACGGTGGGTCATCCTCGCTCAGTACCATGGATTCGAAGTGATATGCGTTGCGATGAAGATATGCAGACCTGCGTAGTTTCTTGAGGCGTGCTCCGTCACCTACCGTGATGATTCTCAAGTTATCCGAGAGCGTCTCTCCTACTGAGATAGACCGGGGGCGGTCAGAAAGGAAGGCACCCTCCTTTTCCATTATCTCAACCGCAGCCTACAATTGTTCAATAAGCTCCTGATAACTGTAAAGAAGAAGTGAGGTACCTGATATCGACCGATGACTATCACAGTGTTACGGCCCTGTCGAAGTGAAAAGATCGGGCCATAAGCTTTCGTCCATTCCTCGAACTTGAGGAAGAAACTAGGTCCAACTAGTCAGCTTTGCTACTTTTCGGATGGAATATCAAGACATACTCAATGACAGGGATCTTGTTTCCAAGCAGCCAGTGGCCGGAAGGACCGGGAGGGAGAGGAACAGCAACTCGCTGAGATGTCCAAGTAAGGCGAAGAAAAATCCATAACACCGGGACAGCTAGCACAGCAAGAGTAGATATACTTGCAGCATTGCTGATATACAGCTCGGTAGAGATGATATGCATATCTTGAAAAACAACTAGTGAGCTCGGTGTTGAATGACTCGTTGAGGGTTCGAGGGTCAGTGAATTGTCGACGGAGTTCATACAGTTTTATACGTATCGAAACATCCGATCTGGAACGGCATTACGCTCACATTGAAGTTGGTATATTGTTCTTCTAAGCTTGACTCGGCCATAAGGAAACAATGTAGCAGCGATTATACCGATTGGTGAAGGTTGATGCGTGGATGAGCGTGGGGAAGACATACAGAAAAATTGCTTCTGAAGTATCATCGTCCTGAAATTCCATTGTCCAGCTGGACCGTCTGGAACCCAGCATTCTTGAGCCCGCAGCCTAACCCTCATCTATAACTGCTAGCAGTTCGAACTTCTCTTCAGGGACGACTCGACGGGAGTCTACGGGAGTGGAAAGACTTGAATTGATGACGGTATGAAACTCACTGGCTAAGCTTCTTGCCTCACGCGCCTCAGCTGATCTTGGACCACCTAGAGTTAGTCGGTGTCGTTAGCGTAGTGACGTCTGTAAAAGCCGCAGATCATGCCAATTTTGACTCCCGTACTATTGCGGATCCGCTGCGTCCGCAGAGGCAGCGCTGATTCCAGAAATACATATACTTATACTGTCAATTTGAATTATGACTCCCGTGCTTTTGCGGATCCGCTGCGTCCGCATATGCAGCGCTGTATTCAGAGATCTGAGTGTTTATTCTGGTCACCTACTTAGTAAGTTCGCCGGATGACTCTTGAGGACTTACTCTCTCTCTTGTTCCCCCATCATCACATGGGTACCAAGTGCCCGATGATTTGATTTATTTTTGCGATACCCTAAGTCAGTTCGATCTGCATTCGGGAGTACGGTAACACGGAACACTTCAAGGGGATATCAACAACTATAACGTGAGTAGGGAGAAAGGCGTACGCATTTGTATTGTTATCGAATACGTGGTGGTACGAAGGGCGAGGTCAGGTAGATTGGATCTCTCAGCGGAAGAGGTATCAGATATTGATGCGATCCTCAGGATTGATAATGCTGGGTTACAGTTTGCCTGTGCCTGTGCATGTGCGGGAGTATACCATACCACTGTCCTTTCAGGTACTGTCTAAATATACATTGTTGAGTTCAAAAAAAGACGGAACAGAGAGAGTCGAAATACAAATCAAGAATTACGTTCTTGTTCAAAGTGCAAACTGCACACCAACCCCAACGTCTTGGCGACTCGATCCCGCCAAATCCCCACCATGTACTGCGAATCTTTCGCAACTACACCCGAACACACCCTACCCTCACAGATCAAACGCCTCACTCCTCCACCCATCCCCCGACGCTTCAACCGCCTCTCTCTCGTTCCACCTCTCTCCCGCAATCTCCACAAGACCCTGAGCATGCTGCGCCACACCCACCGCACCCCTCACCGTCTCATCTACCACAGCTCGGGCATCCTCCATGGCACCCTCCACAGCATCCTCGGCCGTATGCCGCACCTCAGCCGCCAGCTCGTCGATAGCAGCAGCAGCAGAAGGCGGCCTAGCTTTGGAAGGAAACAACTGCGGCGTCGCCCCAATAGCTATGACAGATTCGACCGCAGTGTCGTCGCCCTCATGCACCTCCGTAGCCTCAGTGTGGATCTGCACCCCGGTCATCGTAACCGTCGTCTCCGTCTGCGTCTGCGCATTCCTCTCCTCCAGCTCTTTCGCTTTCGCTTTGACCGCCTCCTTCTCTTGCTCACTCGTCTCCGTCGCAGCATCCAAGATCGCGTTCACCCAATCCCCTAACGCCGGTACCTCCCCGACCCCCCTTACGGCACGTCTCTTCCTAGCACCAACGACAACCCGGTTCGTGAATCGCCCACTCGCCTCCAGTCCTTCCTTGATCCACCCTTCTAGCATCCCCTTCATCTCCCGCCGCACCACTGCCTTCGCCAGAGGCATCACCACCGGCTGCACGACGAGGCTGTTGAGGATCCAGTGCCGCGAATCGTGTATCCGCGCATCGAACTCGAGCGTTTCGGGCAAGGTGAGGTTGACGGAGCTGATGCGGAAGATTACGGGCTCGTCTTTCACCTCCTGCCCGGAAGTTCCTGTAATCGGATGAGTAGGTTGAGTCGGTGGAGGTGGCTCGTCAAGCTGTGGCTGCGCGTCAAGCTCAAAGTCGATATCCAGAGTAACGCCCTCCTGACTCCAATCCAAGTCCATATCTAGATCCACGACGCCCTCGTCCTCGTACCCGATCAATCCCCTATACCCTGCAGCGTACTTCGCGTAATAACGTATCCCATGGAGGCGGAGCGTTCGATCGACCCCGGAGGGCGAGGCGAAGAGGTCTTTGACCTGGAGATGCACTTTGTTTGATGATGTCACACGGGAAGAGGACGCGGTGGCGTTGAGATTGGCGGTGGTGTCCGGATAGGGAGTAGCAGAGGAGGTAGAAGGATAAGGCGAAGCAGACGCAGGATACGAAGCAGGGTATGGTGAGGTTGTCGAGGATGTGGAAGGCCGGATATCGACCGTAAAGTCGTTATACCTCTGCACCCGAATCGACGACGGCGTCAACCAATTTCCCCAATCATCGCGCGGCGCGTCCTGAGAAGCGTACAATCCCTGTCTCTCCTCAAGTCGCTCATAGGCTCCGTCCCTGGGATCAGATGACCCAAAACACGACCCAAGTGAGCTGAGCCACCCACTCTCCTTCCCCTTCCCCTTCCTGACCGTGGTCGAACCCACCCCCAACCTCCCGTCAATCGCCACCTCGATGCCCTTGTTCGCATCCCCACCCGCGCTCCCATTCGCACCCCCACTCCCAACTCTCCCCGCCGCGCGACCCGCAGCAAACTCTACCCTCGGCAGCGGCACCGGGATCCCCCCGCGCTTCGAGTGCCACATCTTCTTCATGAGCACGCGCAGGATCCGGGGGATGAAGAAGGTCTGCATATCCGTGTACACCGTCGTGAGGGATGAGGCGATGGAGGCTAGGCGGGCTAAGGGCGAAGTAGTCGATTCTGACGACGATGTGGCGTCGGGTGGGGAAAAGAGGGAGAAGAGGGAGAAGGGTGATGACGGGGAGAAAGGAGATAGGGAAGAACCAGCGAACGCGGAGCCAGGGCTCATCTCCACGAAATACTCCGCCACGACCACCCAAACCCCGTCCACAGAATTCCACATCCTCCTCGTCGTCGAGTCACCCTTCAACGCTCCCACAAACGTCCCCATTTCTCTAATCAAATGACCCAAATGGGACGTCGACCTGGCCTCCGACGCCCCAGCGTACATGCTCCGCCCCTCATCGACCAGCGCCGTCAAATCCACTTTCGCCTGGTCTGACGCGACGTAGGATGGAGATGCAGATAAGTGGATAAGGAGAGTCTGGATAGAAGCCACGTAGGTGGTTAGGTTGGAATCGTTCTGCGTGCCAATCGTCTGTGTGGTTTTCTGCGGTGCTTGCTCTGTGATGCCATTCGTCGTATCATCGTCATCAGTCGGTGCAGCGCCCTCCTTGACAACCGCCGAAAAAGTCTTCTCCGTAGTGCCTTTCGTCGCACTATCCTCATCCGTCGTCGAAGCGGCCTCCTTTACGACCGCCGAGTAACTCTTCTCTCCAGTGCTTTTCGCCGCACCATCCTCATTCGTCGCGGCAGCGCCGTCCCTTACGACCGCCGAAAACGCCTCCAAGACCCCACTTAGCGACCGCCCACCGGCCAGCCGCTCTAGGATCGTCTGCGCGTTCGCGAGAGCGGCGGTGAGGTGTGGGGGAGTTGAGGATGGGATTAGGAGGAAGGGCGGGCGCGACTCGGATTCAGTTAATGCTTGGGATTGATTTGATATGGCCTGTAGTTGAGCTGCGTATTTCTGGAATAGAGTGAGAATGGTCTGGAGTGCGGATATGAATTCGGGGTTTTGGGATGCTTGGGATAGGGCCTGTATCAAAAGATATAGAAAAATTAGTACGTTATGCCAGGAAAAAGGAGCTGAGGATATTACCTCCTGCAATTGTGTGACGACTAAATCCTCGACGTCTTCCGCAGTCGGCGCCGTTTGAGCATTGGAATCAGTAGCCGGCTTGACTTCAACGTCTAACACGTCAGCAGGTACACCGTTCAAGTCCTCCTTGACCTCATTAACAGCCTTCTCGACGGTCTCCTTCACGCCTCCCAGATCCACATCATCCGTCAAAGTCGACCCCTCCGCCGTCGCCTGCACCTGAACCTGCTCCTGCACCTTCCCAGCAGCGCTCTCCACATCCCCCGCAGCCTTCTCAATCCCGCCCGCAACGACGCCGACCTGCTGTGCGATTCCCCCAACGTCCGACGCCAGTTCCACGACGGCACCGCGGATGACTGAAGCGAAGAGGGTGGAGAAAAGGGAGGAGAGGAGGAGGCGGAAGGCGGTGGAGGTTAGAAGGAGGACGAGGAGGGATTTGGTGGATGCGAGGAGGGTTGTGAGGTCGGATGAGACGGTTTGGAGGTCGGCTTGCTTGGGGACTGGATGGGCAGGATGTGAGAAAACGGCAGCAAAAAAAGAGAGAAGAAAAGCTGAGGAAAGAGTGAGGGTGGTAGAACAGTAATAAGGATAGGATAATGATAGACAGCGTACGCACCTTGCTCTCGTACTGCGCTGGTGAGGTCTTGTCCAGCTGCGATTGCGCCGTTAACGTCTACAGCAATTGGAGGGTCGTCAATCTGGGAAAGGTGAAAGTATAGCGTTTGAATAGCGTCGTCATCTGCCAGCAATTAAGAAAAATCAGTCATCTTCGCTCATACGATCCCCGAAAAAGACAGAAAAAACGAAAACATACAGTTCTTCTCCAGCCCAAACATCAGGATACTCTGCAGCAGTTCCCGAACGCTGAGCACCACTTTCTTTCCATGGACACTCAGATCCCCCGCCCCTGCCGCTCCTGCTCCTTGTACGTCTCCTTCCATCCCTACATCCAGAGTAAGCAAATCCGACTTCAACCCCATCCTAGCCAGCCCATCAATCTGATCCTGCGAAGGTATCTTCCCAGCTTTCAGAGCGACGAGAACGTCGACAACCTTTGCGAAAAATGTCTCCGGCGAGGTGGTGAAGCCGTCGTCGTCGTCGTCGTCGAGCAGGTTGTCTCGTTCGGCGTGCTCATCGTATTCAGAGTCCGGAGATGACCTGCAGCAGGAGGTCAATGGTGAGCAGAAATCCATTGAGAATGCGGGGGTAGATGAGGGAGGGGAGGGAGAAGCGAAGGAGGAATGGACTCGGAGGAGGTCATGGTGCCATTGGTGGAGTCGACGTCAGTGGCCGGATTGGGCCAGGGATGTCACACTGGGCGTAAGTGTCATAGCATGTGATGTGACTGTACTGACAACTGTGACTTGAAAGTACATCAAGACTGACGATCCAGTCCCGGCAAGCTCGTCCGCCGTTACATATGCTTAATCTTCTGCACATATAGGAGGTAAGAGTGAAGAAATTTAAACATGGGCCCTACAAAAGAGAAGGAGACTAAAAAAAATCGAGAAAAACAGGAGCAAGAACGCCTTCTTAAAAACTTTCGAGCGCGAGACTGCACACGACAAGCTCATGTCGATCATGAGAAATTGACACATTCAAGGGTATTTCTCTTCCGGTAAGTTTCAATGTACTCAGGCCACTGTGCGTGATTTGAACCGGCGTCTCAACACCCACCTCAATGCGAGCAGCGAAGGACTCGCAAGATTTGGAAAAATCGTTTCTACATTGAGAGTAAAGGTGTACGATACAGATATTCGAAATGCTACGCATGTCCAGGTGCTACAAATTAAAACGGCCACGCCGCCACCGTCTACTTACTTACGCGTCATGGTCATCCAAGTAGTGCCACTGACTCGGCCGAGTAGTCAGGAGGTGAACAATAGACCCTGTACCATAGCGTTACTAGAATCGGTATGCTGTCAGTCACCGCGTACTCCATAGAAGGATTCATCCTGACTTACACTGGAAAACCGCTTCTGCCAAGGTTTGACGTGACTTGGGTTTCAAGAATTTAAATACCGGATCGGCGCTGTTTGCAAGGGACAATTTGGCAGCTTTGGTGTAATCTTTCACATCCTTGATAGTACCATGCCAATCCAGCATCAAGCTTAAAGAATCTGGCATCTTGACTTTGTCATATTTAGATTTCGACTGTTTCACTTGATTCAAAGCTAAGCATCGTTTTGTCAATAACATATTTCGTCCTTTGTGATGAATTGAGGGCTCGGCTCACCATTTAGAAGAACCAAGCGACTGATTTCTTGGAGGGTAGGTTCCGAGAACTCTGATTGAAAGTGCTTTAGTCCCGCTTCTTCGAGCAAAGACCGGACGCAGAAACGGAGGATCTCGTATTGAATTAGGGCGTCCCCATCGGGCGGCTGAACGTCAAGTTCGTCCACCATACCGCGATGATCAAGACTGACACCGCGATAATCAAGACTGGCTGTGCGGTTAACTTTAGGGAAGGGACCCAACTCGTTGAATGGCACTAGATAGTGATAGTCAGCGTTAATTGCGTGTACAAAGAGTATGATACAAGTACATGGTGGTTCGACCCGACCGAGATTAGAAAGAATCTTGTACTCTTCAGTCTCAGACCACTCTTTTTGGAGCTTTGTGAACTCGAAATAGGCATGTATTGGCATGGTGTTCGGCAGCAGGAATTTATTCTGGAGAAAGAGTCGGATAGAGAGAAAGCAGGTATGGGAACAGTAATAGTGCAGTTGTCCTCACGGCTGAGCATTCTTATACCATTCGCCGCAAGGCTAGCGCCCGCGGCAATACAACCTCATCACCGTAGCTTGTTCTTCAAGAAAGAAGAAGCGTCCTTGTGAAAATAAGTAAAGTTGTACCCCGGTCTTCGAGTTGATTCTGTCGTGGACAAGAGACAAAGAGATTCAATGATCACCATCAACATGACAAGAGAGCGGAAGTGTGAAGAACAAGCCAGACATATCATCAAGGCGAAACTGCGCCACAAAATCTCCATTTCGAACTCAGTGAACACAAGAATCGGAGCCTTGTTCTTCTTGACGCTCTGTTATCGTTATGATCAGTCTACGTGAACTTGTGTAGAGCAACAAGGTGCTCACTGCAAGCTGAACTCCCGTCTTCTCGCATATTCCATAACCTTCTCCGATCTCGATGATATTGAGAAAAGATAAAACTGGTCCGTTTTCGGTTTCACCTCCAGTCCGTATTCCCTCATCAGATGTAAACAGCGTAAGTACCTCGACCGCAAGAGGGACGTCAGCAGGATTTGAGCCTGCTGATGACTGGCGCCTCCTCTTGCAGTGGAGGGTGGCATACTTCAAGCATGCGCCCGATAGTCATTCTGGGGCTCAGAATGGTTGAGAAACAGCACAAGTGTACGACCTGGAAGTATCTGCTAGAAGCAGAGCACGTCAACGGCCCTCCTTGGTCGTTGTAGGACACCGCCGAGCTGGCAAAGTCTTCCTAGTAGTCTTCCGTATTATTCCACATACGCATAGGCATGATATTGCTGGGCCACAGGGGAGCTCGGGTGTCTATCTCGGGAGATTCTTGACAAAAAAGACCTCGAAGATGAGAGGAGGAAGAAAGGTAAATGAAGCAGGAAAAATTCAAATCGGTGTCACGGTAAACGCAAGCGTCCCAACACGTGATGTGACTATTCGCGTTCCTTATCGGCAGATATCGGATCGTTCAGAAATCAACGAGATGGCTTTTTTCCTTACACCCACTGCCAGTCAGCGACCGAGGGCCTTACGTCGCAGGTGTCTCATTTTGGAGATGAAGACACGTTTAGAACCGGAGGATCGGCGGACATTCGCACTCAAATCTTGGAAAACCACGGCTCCGAGTTCGCTCACCAAAGATGGCTGCCTGTCGACCTTGCACCCTCTGATCTGACGGAATCAAGCTGAGGTCGACGGCTCAGCTTCTCAAGCAGGTATGATATAAAAGTAGCCGGTATAACGATAGCCCATCAGTCTTGGTGTGGTTTCACGAAGAGGATACAATCTCGCAGGGAACGAGTTTCGGCATACGGGTGGCATGGTCTGGCCTACATGCATTATCTCTCGAGCACGGTGAAATCCATCTCATCCATGACCCGATACACATTCACCAGGGGCTCGACTTTGCGCACCTCATCTCGACGCTGTCCCTCTCGCAGGTGTTGGAAATGAAGTCGTCTATGAAGCCCAAATGGTCCTGCATCGGCGCTTCCTTCAACCCCAGCATCTGCTCCAAGAAATCGACCGCGCCAGGTAGTCCGCAATTGTCTTTGTACCAGCACTCGATGTAATGGTTTACTGCGTAGCAGGTGCGCCTATGCCTTGACCACTGAGTGATGTCGTATCGTGGTCCGCCCGGGAGTGGGTGCTCGTGGAGCTTGATCCTCGTCCTGCAAGCGCCGCATTTGACGTTTGTGCTTTGGGCGTCTTCGACGAACATGTCTGAGGTGAGTCTGGCTTTTTGGTCCTCCTCTATGATGAGTGTGATCTTTTGGAGTGCAGGAGACTGAGCGAATTGTGGGTTTGAGAATCTGGCGACTTCGAGCATGTTGAGACGGTAGGATCATGTTGTGAGGTGGAGATCAATACTCAGATGGGCGGTGTGCCACTGGGTAGTGTCGTACCTGGTGATTCTAGTAAAGAGTGGGGTTTTTTACGGAGAGGAGAGGGTGATCGTTCGCTGCTGTTTTATACTAATTCCTACGCCCGTTGTGTTTTGTGCGTGGTGAATAGGATCAAGGACCTTTTTTCCAACCTTTGTCCCTTGGCGTTGTGCATCGCATTTAAAGGAAATGGTCGAAATGCTAGGTGCGCAGGAACAACCTCAATGGGATCCCCAAAATGCGCTAAAAGAGTATGAACAGGACAGGAACYTCGYATACATTATTCACMAATCCKCMAATACAGTGAAATCGATCTCTTCTACCGCCCGATATAAGGCCCCCAAGGACTTGACTCTCCTTGGCACACTCCGATTCTTCCCCTCGCGACACATGCTGAGAATGATATCCTCTATCGCGCTGGTGAAGTCCGGCATCGGGGGCACGTTCAATCCCAGCATGACCTCCAACACCTCGTCCGCATCGGGCTTTTCGCAATTGGCCTTGTACCAGTTCTCTATTATGGCGTGGATCGTGCGGCAGGTGCGCCTGTGCTTCCCCCATTGGACCATATCGTATCCTGGTCCGCCTGGAAGGGCGGGTTCGTCGAGTTCGACGTACTTCTCGCACGCGGTGCATTTGACACGCGTGGATTCGACCTCGGTAGTGAAGCAGTCGGCCTCGAGTCGGGCCTTTTGCTCCTGCTCGACGGTGATTAGGATTTTCTGCATCGCAGGGGTCTGAGGAGCGCGCGGGTCGGAGAATCTGGCTGGGTCGACTGTGGGCATCTTGAGACTGTGAGGTACTGAATGGGTGAGAGATTAATGTTTGTGTTGTACGCGCGATGCGTGTCTGACGCACCTGGCGGGTTCAGTTCAAACGGAGCGTTGTAGTTTGGGAGATGGGGGTTTCAATTACAAGATGCTCATTCTACCTCAGTGGTGCGGCCTTTTATACGCTCGGTGTGTGGCTTGCACCCTGAAGTTTCAAGTAAGCATTGTTTCCCCGTTCTACCTTATAAGGCAAGTTTTCATCCTATGGCTCCGAACCTTACCGAAGGTCGTTGTCGATTCGCCATTGTCAAGGACAAGTCTTCGATCAGCCACCGATGCTGTGCTCTCGATTTCGCCTGTTTTGGTAGAACTCTA